>PDND01000168.1:0-64498 GCA_002572855.1 [Emmonsia] crescens | reverse complement strand
AAAAAAAAAAAAAAAAAAAGACGAGAAAAAGACGACTTCTAGGGTTGGGAATACTCCGTAGAGAAGAAGCTGTTGGGCGGAACTGTAGCTATATTCGTCGAGGGAGCCGCGAAGGCGGTGGGCCAATTCGCGGTTAGGTAATTACGGGGAGGGCTATGTCTCGGGCTGTCTTGTTTTGGGGGGGGTGGGGGCGAGTTCTCTGCCCGCTTTCCGGGGTTGTCACTGTTTTCAAAAGAGGTTTGTCAGTGGTGGTTTAGTTGGACGACAGAGAAACAGCCATAATAACAATTGAAACCGGGTTGTCAAAACACAAGGTAGGTTACGTACCAAATATGAGGAGCGGGAAACAACAGGCAGGTAGATGGAGGCGTAGATAGGTACGATGCCAACAAGAATAACCAGGTCAAGGGTATTAAAGTGAAGAGGATATGTCTAGATTGGCGCGGTAGAAGAGAGCTGATAAAGGGAAATGAGAACTGAGAGATGAACGAAGAGAGAATGAGTGAGAGATGAGGTGGATGAGGTGGATGAGAAATGATTGATTGAGTGAACAGAGGAGAGGGGCGTGGCTTAGTCAGCAGGGACGGGTGTGCCCCTCTTCTCAAATAATTAATTCCTATCACTTGATTGATATGTTTACTCCGTATATAAAAGGGAATTCAACTCGGATTTTCATATTTGATTTTGATTTTGATTTATCTCGGAAAATAAGGGGGTATGCCTTCTACCAGATATATACGCCACTAAAACCCCGTCTCTCTCACCCGTCCGCCATATCCATTTCAAAAATACCACTTTTGTATTCTGGAGAAAGCTATATGAAGAAACAGAAGAAAGGGCCATAACCACCACATTCCGTTACATCGTCAGATTAGCAGTAAACAGTAAATTCACACAAAAAAGAATTCCACAATTGCTTTGAAAGACCATCTGAGAGGGGAGGCCGTCAACGCAGATCCTCAACCAACTTCCACCCTCCCACACATCACCCTCAGTCAGCTATATACAATTCATTTCAACGCATCCAAAACGTTAAACACGACACGTAAAAAAAGAAAAACCACACATCATATCATCAATCAAACATGGAGACAGACAGACAGGCAGACAAACAGACAGACAGACAGTAAAAAGCGTTGGACTGTACAGATAAAAACTAGGGGGTTGACTGGGCCCCCTAACAACAGCAGCAATTTCATATCGGGAACAGTAAAAAAGAATAAGCAAAAAACGGTGAAAACATGATGACAGGTAGAGCACTGAGAACACTCAACAAAAACATATAATGTTTGTGTATACGCGGGAAAAACGACTAGGTAGAGGACAGTAAAATAAAAATAAAAAACGAATACAAGAGTCTTTCAAAAGAAACAAAACAGCAAAATAAAAATATAATAAACTTGAAAGTAACATGTAACAAGAGAAAAACGCAAGAAGAGGGAAAACTGGAGAAGGTTGAGATGAACGACGGCTAAAAAGGGGAGATCAACCACAACCGAATATATACACCCCCACAAATCGATTATTGGAACCAGCCAGCCAGCCAGGGTTCGATTGGGGCATGTAGGGTGGGAACGCAAAATTTCAAGGACGACATGTCTCCAACTAACAGTCTCCCCCTCCGTTTTCCTTTTCTTTCTCGTTCTTGCGTGCACAGAAAATGTTAAAATCGTCCCCCCCATTAAATATCATATTTCATACATATATAATAATTCAAGGGAAATCCGGCTTCAACCCCTGAAAACCATACGGCAGAATTTGCTGCTTGACAACTTCCCCAGGAGCAATGTAAGCACCCCTCCCGAGACTCACACCAGGTAAAATAGTAGCTCCAGCGCCAATCCAACAGTCTTCAGCGATAACAACAGGACGGCCCTGGTACTTGCTGCGAGAACCTTTGCGATCCTGCATGCTTCCCATCGCCATGGATCCCAGGATCGTGACGTTGGGGCCTATCCAGGTATGCGCGCCGATTTTGATCGGGCAATCATCCGCGAGCAGACAGTTTTCGGAAATTAGCACGTCTTCTCCGATGTTGATGTTGTACCCGAAATGGCAGTTGAAGGGCGTTTCGACAACGACGCAGGGTCCCAGGGATCCCACGGGGTTGTTGGAACCCGGCTCGGCTTGCGGGTCTGGTGGAGGCATTAGGACTTGTTTTAGGAGTCGCCGTCGTTCTTCTGGGCCAATGCCTAGATTCGGGTTGCTGGCGTTATTGTATCGCCACAGCGCGGCCTTGCATCGTTCTCGCTCTCGGTTGAGCTGCGGGTCAAAGTAATTCTGGTACGGTTCCCCAGCAAGCATTTTCTCCTTCTCCGTCTTTGTTGTCTCGAATGCCACGTGGGGCTCCATGTTAAGAGCCAATCGAGCCTGAGCCGGGTAGTTGCTTGTGTCAACGTGGGGTTGTTGGTGTTTGGGACGCTGGTCGATATTGCCTTGAAAAACGGGCATTCCAGGCTTCGGGTGTGGGGTGGTATGGGACATTTCCCGCAGTGCGGCATGATAATCGGACTTTGGTTGCGCTGCACGAGAAATCTTATTAACACCAAGACCATCTCGAAACTGTCTTTGGGAAGGATGTTCCGGCGTGAAAGACGAGGGACCAGATGGCCAGGTACCTTTCGACCACGAACCTCTAGATCCCACGCCACTCGCACTTGTGATGTATTGCGAAGGAACACGCTCGTTTTCGTCTACAGGGGTAGGTCTAGACTTGCCATTGTTTGTATGTATTGTAGTTGGAGCCCTATCGTGTCTCTGGGGGCTCATATCAGGAATATACTGAGGATGAACCTCGGAATAGCCGTCTTTGGCTTGGAGGGGAACAGGTCCTTTGGAGGTGGAAGGCTTCTGCCAAGTGCTTCGGGACGAGTAACCTTCACATAAGAACCCACCGCGCAAACAGTTATTGCCTTGTATTTTTTAAAAACCATCCGTTAGAACCTTTTGTTGATTTGGAGATGAAAGGTAATAATGTGGTACGGCTTGTGGGAAGCCAGGGACAAGTGGAATATGGTTCAAAACTTACAAGAAGGGTGCTGTTCATCGCATTTCTTCTTCCTTCTCCTGCAGGTCATGCAACCCGTCTTCGTGCGGTTGCTGAAAACCCTTTTCCTCTTAGGACCAACTTGAACAGGGCCAATTGGCCGTTCTTGGGGTGGTGTGTGGGAGTATGTGAGTTTGCGGGTTGAGTCGATAGATTCGCCCTCGGGCATTGTCGACCAGTTCTTTGCGCCATGGTCAGGGCCTTGAACGTCACGCTGAAGAGCTTCTGCGAGCTGGGCATCCGATGAGTCAATGGGCTGGTGGCCAAGTTGTGCATGATTATTCAGCTGCGTATCGTAGCTATCCCAGGTAGAGGTGTTGCCGGTTGATTGAACGCTGACACTTCGCTCCGGGTGTGCTGAATAGCTCTGTCTGGCTCCTCTGGCCGCCATATCTGCTTCAGATGCTGATTGTACATGAGTCACGCCATTTGGGCCAGCGCCATGAATTTGAGGGTCTAGCTTGTGATCGGGTTGGGAAACAGGACTCCTCGAAACGCTGTGGCCCTGGTACGAGGACGGAGAGGTCTGGTGTTCATCCGACTCCGAACGTTTTCGCTTGTTTCGGTTTGCATTTGAGGTGTGCCCATCGGAGGCGATGTAGGTGGGTTCAGGATCCTGAGTTGTGGGATTCGTAGTTTCCAAAGATTGTTCTGGTTGGCGAGACGGAGTCCCCGAATTCCTGGAAGCGCGATCACCCTCCGTGGTGGCATTAGGGGGCGGTTCTTCGTTATGGGCTGCTGTGGAATGGTTCTCCGATGGACCGCTATTATTGTTGTTATTGTTAGAAGGCGGCGAAACCTGGTCTCTCCCATTTACAGCGGTGAACCGCGACGGGCTATGTTCAGGATTGGCGTCTTTATTAGCATCATGGTTTCCATTCACCACTGTGGCTGATGCGACAGCGGACATGTTTTGTTCTGCGGCAGATCTGCCCGACTAGAGGACTTGGAGATAGCTGGTATCGCGCAAATCGATTCTTTCGAAGGTACTCTCAAGATACGGTTGATGGGATAAAAGCAATCGTAGTAGGGACGGATGTTACTTGTAGTGGCCTATGTTTCCAAACAAATTGGGAGGGAGGGTCACAAACAAACAAAAAAAATGTTGGTGCGAGTATAGAAGGCGGGTGTGGTGGGTTTTTGTTCGAAGTATAGCGAAGTACCAAGGCCAAATACACTTTAAAAACGGAACAACTGACAACAAATAGCAACAAAGCCGTAGGAGTGTATTTGAGGGAGGGGAGAAACAAGAGGTAGAGAGTAGAGAACAGGGGAGAAAAGAAGTTGATGGTTAGTTGGTAGGGAGGGATGGTGAGTTGGGACAGGGTATTTCCAACCTCGATCAGAGAAGAAACAAGACCAGACAAGACAAGGCACAGCAGGATTGACGCGATGCGAGGGGGAAAGGATGGGGAGGAAAGGTGAGGTGACGAGGACTGGCGGCAGAGACGAGAGAGGCGCCAGACGAGGCGATGACGAGCGATACCGAGTTGTCGGGGCGAGAGAGAGTCAACTCGGCGAGACCAAGACCAGAACCAAGACCAGACCAAACAACAAAGAAGGTTGGGGAATTGAAGGGATGGTAATAGGGGAATGGGAGGGAGGGGAAGAAGAAGAATGCAAGTCAAGGCAACGGAGGGCGAAGAGTAACTACAAGAGTGGGAAGAAAGTAGAAAAAGGAAGAAGAAGAAGAAGAAGAAGAAGAGGAGGAGGAGGAGGAGGAGGAGGAAGTGCGTGGTTGGGTGGGAGAAAGAAACGTTTGTTCTTAGTTAAGTTGTTAGGGCCCTTCTTTACTACTGCTATTCCTATTACCTATTTACTATCTCCCTTGCCCTTCCAAGGTTCTTCCTCTTTTTACTTTAATTCTTCTACTTCCTCTGTCTGGGACTCTGTGACTCTGGGACTCTGTGACCTGGGCGTGACAAGGCGGTAAGTACCGGCCACGCAGCCCCCAACTACCAGCGCTGGTTGGCTGGCTGGATAGATAGATATCTCTGCTGCGGGCGGCTGGGCAGGTTGGCAGGCGTCTGTATCGTTTCGTTTCGGCTGTCGCTTGCGCCAGGGATTGGCCGCCGCTGCCACTCCCGTATTTGGGCACTACTCCAAGGTATCGGCGGGGGCGCTGTGAAAGTTTGGGCCTAAAGCTCGGTAACACGCCTGGTACATGTACCTTACAAGGATGTTTTATTCCGAGTTGTATCAACTTTGGCTGGTTAAATAAATAGCGAACTATAACCTTGGGGCGTTTCATCCCGTGTCTGCTCTCGCTATATCTCGATTATATTATGTATTACTCCGTACGGTACGGTATGTTCAGGTTCGTTGTACCGTATCGTCATGTATCCCCATATCCCATATCCGCAACAGCACCTCTTTAAATATAGAGGCAGCTGAACTAGTTAATAATATCAATAAACCTAGCAGCAATGGTAGGAAAGTGGCATCACTGACGGTATGGTATGGCCTCCATTGTCTGACATCAATTGTTTGCTTATTATTCCCCCAAATACTCCTTAGTGACGATAATAATACTAACAATAATAACAGCCAACATTGAACTGCACAACAGACGCCTGATACGCACTACATATCACAATGAACTAAAATAAAATAAGGGAGCATATCTGCCTCACCCACCCGCCAAACTGATAAAAGAGCGAAGGGGGAAGAACCGGAGAGAAAAGAACCTGTGGAAGGCAATTGGCTCATCAGATGATCGCATGATTGTCCTGAATCCTGATCATTATTTTATTATTATGCGCCAACGGCTAAAACAAGTGGCGCCGCGTCCCCCTTCCTCCCGCCCCTCACCCAGTTTACCAATTATCCTCGAGAAGGGGAAAGTGGGAGAGCGGAAAATGGTGGAAAAATGGGAACGGAGTGAAACTAAAATGGGTTCCGTCCTCTGTAAACGCTCATGATCACCTGGGCTTCTGGGCAGGATCGACTATTTGCCGCATACGAGTTTTTAGCTGGGGGGCATTGTTCCACTCGCCAGCCCCCCAGCCCAGCTAGTTAGCCAGCCAGCCAGCGAGCGCCGTCAAAAACTCTCGTTGCTCTCCCTGCTCTCGGCTGTGTGGGCCCCCCTTCCACCACATCGTGTTAGAGAAATAGCCAAATCAGCGGCTACCAACCCCTGTGAGCAGCCACAAAGAGGAGGGTTTGTTGGGAAGCAGATGGGGGTTTATTTTATTGTATCGCCACCGCCTCTTGAGCAAACCCGCCAATCACGCCCAATCATGTCTGAATCACTGATACGGAACTCATCGCCGTACCCGGTAATTTTTGTTCAATTCCCCTCTTCCTCGTATTCGTTCGTGCTGAGTTGTGGTTGTGATTTCTATCGCAGCTGCCGCTGAGAGTCAGACAAGAACTGGAACTGAGACTCCAACAGCAAGGGGCTGGAGTGTTTGCGATCTGTTCGAAAATAAAAGAAACGGATCCGTTCGGGATAGCCAGGCCTACCCTCTGGCGTTTTTTAATCTGTTGACCATGTCGAGGAAATGCGATGATGAAGTTTGAACACCTTCTCGTGCACTTGTTCCTTGATCCATCCCGTCTCTTCGTTCCTCTCTGCACCAAGACTTACCCGTATCGCATTGACGTTGGATTTACAGAGTAATGTATTATAATATAACTGTAATATATATCCAGCCGCTCGGTCGGTGCGTGGAGTTGGCGTTTGGAGCATAAAACAACAGAAGCGATAATAAGACGAATAATAATGCAGGATTGGCAAAGTTAGTTAGTGGTGGGGAGTTGCAACATGATCCCCGTCTGGCGCGGTTAGGCCTCTTGCGCCCTCCGTCCAACACCTATCAGGCCGGCGAATCACCACCCAGCATTGACATTTATGGAAGCAAGGGAAGGTTAGACGAAAAACAAAAACCAAGCGATGGGCCATGGCTGTTGTGACTTCTGGGTACATGTTTCTCTTGTCGCCATCCGCGGGTCGTACAGCCCAACCAGGCTCCAAGACTCTAGCATCTGTCATGTCATTGATGTCAGTCATTCTCCGGAGCAGCTGGGATTGTTATTATTAGAAGACATTCTGTACCATGTTCAGTAATAATGTGCAGTCATCGTATCCAACTATTCTCGATTGATTGAGGGATTGACTGATTGATTGATTGATTCAACAACAGACGCCAACAAGCGAAAAAAGAAAGGCCTGAGCCAAGCAAACATAACCCAAGCCCCGAATCCTGTTCCACCAAAAGAAATAATTGGAGGCATTATTGCATCATAGGGGAGAAGTATAGCGGTTAGAATTTCCTTTCCAGGCCTAATAATTGTTTCTTCGACTAATGACATACATATAGAACAACCTTGTTAACGCCAGCGCCTTGATTAGTCAAAAAAAGGTTTTCAATATAAGTTTAGTTCATGATTTTCGATCTCCTCCCCTCCCCCTTTTTTGTTTTTAGCCATCAGAAACATCATGGATCCCTGTGCAGCGCCTTTTATGAAGCATAATAATGGCTGCCGTCCAATCGCACAGCAGCCATAACCTCTTGGCACATGCTGGGCTGGGACAGTTGTGTGATCAGTCAAGCGTTTGAGCCACTGACCTGACTTCTCACCTTTGCCCGTTTCGCACCAGCCCCGCCTTCTCTCCTGGCATGATATTATAGTCCCATCCCCCGCGGCACCCTGCCTTCGCAAAAAAAAAAGAAAAAAAAAGAAGGGGAAGGGGAATTCTGGTCAGCTCGGCGCGACAACTTACAAGGCTCACCATCAATCATCAGAACAAGCGCCTGACAGTACAATATATTTTTATACGTACGGGTACTGTAAATACATACATACAGTACAGTACAATACAGTAACATGCATGTTAGTTACATCATTGGCATTTATAATGTGCAAAGGGCGAGATGCCAACTCATGCGTTTCTGCCTTCTTCCCCACGCCCTCAGTCTGTTTAACACGGTGACCGTGTCCTTTACTATGGTTATGTTTTCCATGAATATATATACATACCATCTCACCTTGATGGTATATAAAAATACATCCATTAGTATGACTGCTGCTATTATTCCAGCGTCTGGGATTAATCTCTGCTATACCAATACGGAGCATTTTCCTCAGTCCCGAGGTCGCTGATTCAATCTATGAATAATAATAGGTCACCTTGGAATCAGCCAATCGCTCATCCCCGCACCCTCGTCCAATCAGTCGCTCCGGCGTACCTAATGGCGCTGTGCGAGATTTTCTCCCTTCGCAGTGCCGGGCGCCAGTCGCCAGTCGCCAGCCGCCAACCAGGTCTCAACGTTCGTTGCGGCGGTCAGCGCGAATATTGGCCGCCCCCCACATCGCTTAAAGTTCAACTACCTCCTAGTGCTCGCGGGTTTGCTTTTGCTTGCCGCTTTGTTCGCTTCCTTGTTTTTTTTTTTTTTTTTTGGCATGAGAGCAACCTGAGCGCAACCGACATGGCATACCCATGGCTATTTCTAGGGCCATCCAATTATATTGAACAATTGGTTTGGTATGTTTTGAGTTTGTGAATGATATATTGCTCAAGTTGCTTCTGTACGCTGTATCTGTCTCTTGCCGCTTTTCACCCCCGGCGGCTGGTCTCTTGATAAATCCATATTTTAACGCGATTCTTCCAGTGAAGGGCTGCCATAGCTAACTTCCTCGGGTTTATTCTAACTTCTCAGGCATGCAGACATGGACTTCGACTTGAACTCAAAAATCTCGGCCTAGTAGTTCCTTCTTCTAATGCGCGCAGTTGAGGTGTGTGTGGAGCAATTATTTACATGTTTTTCCGTCGGGCATGACTACCCATCCTCGCTTCACAGGCACTGCTCCTTCGCAAGCACCTAACCCACTATATTCAAACCAAATTATTAATGCCATGCCTAATACCAAGCAAATGCAACAACAAGGGGCCCGCGCTATAACGCTCTCTCGCCTTCTTTCTCTCTCTTTCCCCCTCTTCAACTTTTATAATAAGTCGCCTGGGTGCATGCTGCTTGACTAGAGTGAGTGGGGGTGCTCCGACGCTGGGATCATGAATGATACCTCACAGGCTCACCTCAACACCCCCCAAAAGAAAACCAAAAACCAAAAATTTAGCGCTACCTCGCCCGCAGTAGCGCCGCAATACCCGCATGACGCTCAGTGCTCGCCAAATACGCCTCGTTTGCGCTGTTCACGGTTCGCGCGGTCGTTGGACGCTGGCGCCCCCTCTCTGCTGCCGCCCTTGTTGTTCTCGCCCCCTCGTTGTGCTCCCCTCCCTTGTTACCCCCCATCCTATCATATGCGACAAAGGCATATTCTTCACAATTTTCATGTTCTTGCATGGTTTACCCGACCACTATGGCCCGTGACAACCCTTGTTTGGAGGGGAGGGATCGTGTGGGGGTGCTGAAGTGGCCGGCGGCAGGGTGTTTAGGTATTGTTGTGGTTTATTCCTGTACAGTATCGTGATTGGGTGACAGAGTGGGCGGCTGTACGTTGGACGCATATGCCGCCCCCGTCTATTCTCCTATTGTTTGTTGGCGCCCCGCGGGCGACAGATTTTTATTATGCGCGTTCAGTCGAGCGTTCCCGCGCCCAACCGCCGCATGATGATTGATTATATGTACTTTTTCTTCTTGGTCATTCGTTCAATAATAATTACACTAACAATAGCAATGCCTCAATAATGAATACCTAGCTACTCCGTACTCATTAAGCAGTTCCAGCTCTCAACCCGGTTTTTTTTCCCCTGGTGCCTTTTTAATTTTATATTTCACTACCTTCTGTGGCTTTTTCCTAGAGCCATTCCCCCAGGACTTCAAAGAATGAACCAAGTCGAACTAAGCATTTCATTTTTAATTCTATTCTTGGGTACGGAATATAAAGAACTATACGCTGATCTTCTGCTTACGCTCCACCAAGCGCAGCCGTTAACACTAGTCCAAGGAAAAGTTCAACGGCGGATTCGTTGTCACGCGATTTCCTCCCTCAATTAGTTAACATACTTAGCTTATTCAATTGAGATCCCATGGGCACACTGCATCTTTCGATCCCTCATTGGTTTCACTGATCAATTCAACCATGTACTGTTATGATGCTTCTACTTTGCTACCTCACCATTTCCGTGATAATCGACGTTTTCCCTTCACCGTCCTTCCAGTTCCAAATATCTCGAATCTCTCATCCCGTTCATCTGATTGATTAACTCCGCCGGACCGCCTGAAAAAGCGCTGAGTAAGATTGGATTTGGAACTAGTGGACCTATCGTCGGCCCCACTGTGACTGCTGTTGTTATTCACGTTCTCGCGACATCAGGTATCCATGACGAGATGGGGACTCCAGCGCTAAGAATAATGTGGCCGAACGAAATCCTTGGTTTCCCGGGAATTCACGGTTTTAAATCTGGCTCTACTTAATCTGTACTACGGACAGATTATTATTTCATACCATTACTGCCTGGGGTGAACGAATATTCCCATGTATGGGCGGCCGTTCGTAGGTTATGTATGAGATAATGAGTTTCTCTTTGGAGAGCAGGAACAAGAATGTTTTCATCTGTCAACATGGCCCTGGTTCGTGACGGGGAAACTCTCTCTACACCAAAAACGCCCCCAAGTCGAGGAGATTTGATTAATCCTGCACATTTCGTCATGGCGCATGAAAGACCTTGGAGCCCCATGACACGCCGATCAACAGATTATGTGCCTGCTACTGTGAGTGTCGAGTCTCATAGTACTAGCATTGCACTATTGTTCAGAATCAATTCCCCTCTCTAACTATGGCGGCAAGCGGGGCATGAGGAGAAACGAACTCAGGATTCTAGCAAATCACACGCGAAATAGCTAACTTTTATATCAGGCCCGCATTAAATTATTCCCCTTCATTATTTCAAACTCTCCAACAACCTTCATGAACTTGTGTTTACATCTCGACCAGCTAGTATATTGAACTGATTTAGCTAGTAGCATGCTACATGTTTTGATTGGTTCGAAAGGCTGCTGATGATCAAGCTGGCAATCACACTTTTAAGCGCGCAATGCGACGGTGGTTTGTTTCCACTGCCATTTCGAGAGAGTACTGAATATGGGATGCCCCTTTTCTGATTATGCAAGCGGTTATGTTCTTTTCGAGGGGTTTCAAGTATACCTAGAGCGCCAAATGAGATCGCGATACGGCCAAATTGCGTGGATGTGGATGTTTCTGCATTTTTTTATCATGCGACGAAGGAGAAACAGATGAAGGTTGGCAGGCTCTTAGCACTATCAAATCCACGGCAATAACCCGGGGTCGACAAATGAGAGAAAACGTCCAGTTATTCTACTCTTTTTTTCTTGGTGGATTGAAGGGAACGACTTGGCCGTGCTGACTTGATATCAATAACGCTGCACGTTCAAATGCTACAACTATGGTTCTGCCTCCGTTGGAGCCCCTGTTTCGTAGTCATCGTAATCATTGGTACACGAATACAAAACGGTAGAAGTAAATATCCTGGGGCAGTACTCAGTTACCATGGGTAGAATATGGAATAAGAGTTGTTGATTCGTATGAGAAAATGGGGGAGGCTTTGTACGGGCGGGTTTTGCTTGATATATGACCCTACGTAATGAATGTCAAAGCTGCGGCTGGAGAGAGAGGTACAAAGCTGCATATATATACATATCACATATGATGTTTGTTTTAACTGAGATTGAGAAAATTATACCAATTGACGTGTGATAAATACTGATAAAGCTTTCTTGATTATGCAAAGGTTTCCAATTCTCAACTGCAATCAGCATATATGTATATATTTCCCATATTTCCATTCTTGTCAAACATTTCTCAAATACATCTCTTCACAGCATTTACAAAAGAAATTCAAAGCATACAAAAACGAGAAAATAACAAAACCCCTTTACAAGTACGTATATACCTATGAAATCAGCCACCGGTGTTTGCGGGGGGAGGGTTTGGGGCAGAATAAAAATATCACCGTCTTCCAGAGCCCCCTTTCTCTTATAAGCACCCACGGAAACACTATGAGAAAATCCAATCCCAAAGATATGATTTCCTCCTTGTTTGCCCACGTATCCAACAAAAGAAAACAGAGGAAAGGGAAGTACTGTACGTACATCAATCAATTCCAGACCGGGTATATCATCATCCCTGGGCGAGCCGCAGTTCATATACCTGGCTGCTGACTAGCAATCCCCATCCTCACCCATTTCCCCGAAATAGGTATTTGAAGGGGAAGCAATTGTAATTAAACGGGAGCAGGAACACTGAATGGTAAATAGGAGCGTGGTGAGTGGGGAATGACGGCCGAATGGCTCTCAAACTCAGACCCCCCCTTTTTTTCCCCTGGGTGCATATATAGAGATCATGAATATTGAGCTTCCGCAAACGAGCTGCCGTTTCTCCTTTCTCTCCTATCATTCGTTCTCCATATCCCCATTGCTGCACGGAGTGTAGAGGGGGCTTATTATTCCTTGCGGAGATAGGCCGGGAGAGCTGAGCGTGGCCGGACAGGAGGCAAAGGCAAATACAAAGGGCAAAGCGAAAGTCAGGGATAATAAGCACAAGGCTCTTTTCCCTGCACATATTGAAACGAAACGTGAATTCCTATTATTTTTTCTCTCGCGGTCTGTCTGTTTTGTTCCCCTAGGATTCAAAGCAAAGTTATGAGAGAATATGTGTATAACATGTGAGAAGAGATATTATATGTAGATAGGTATACTCCTTTTTTGAGCCGTGGGGAAGAAAAAAAGTAACCATGCCTAGTCTATCAAACAGTAGAACCCTGAAACAGATCGGGATATAAAAAAAAACCGCCCAGACTCCGATAGATCGTAAAAATTACATGCAAAGATTCGTGAAACAAAGGAAACAAGGATATACGACGATCATCGTATGCCACTTAAAGAGACGAGAGCGCCTAAAACACTCTCAACTGGAAAGCCAGTCCAAAAACTCCGGCACAAAGTAACTCACCACAATCCCCGCCCCAGCCCTCAAAATTCCCTCCGTACTCTCCATCGCCATCGACTTCAAATCAAACACCCCCGCCTTCGCCCCCGCGTGGATCATAGCATACTCCCCGCTCACCTGGTACGCCGCCACGGGCATATCCTTGCCTAGCTCCTTCGCATCGCGGATGATGTCTAGGTAGCTGCTGGCGGGTTTGACCATGATGATATCCGCGCCTTCGGCGATGTCCCGCTGGATGGCGCGGCGCGCAAGCCCGCGGCCGCCCGGTGGCAATTGGTAGCATTTTCGGTCTCCGAAGGATGGGCAGGAGCCCGCAGCGTCGCGGAAGGGTCCGTATAGACACCCGCTGAACTTTGCGCTGTAGGACATTAGGAGCACGCGGTGGGCGAGGCCGGCTTCGATGAGCTTGAGCTTTATGGCGCGCACGCGGCCGTCGTTCATGTCTGAGGGCGCGACGCAGTGGGCGCCGGCTTCAGCGTAGGCGAGGGCGACGTCTGAGATGCGGTCGATGGAGAGGGCATTGTTGAGGGTGCCGTCATCGCGGAGGATGCCGCAGTGGCCGTGGGAGGTATATTCGCACAGACAGACGTCGGTGACGATGTAGATGTCTGGGAAGTTGGCGCGGATTAGACGGATGGATTGGATGACGGGTCCGTTGGGGTCGTCTGCGGCGGTTCCTAAGGCGTCTTTTGCGTTGGGGGCTAAGGGGACGCCGAAGAGGATGACGGATCGAAGGCCCTTTTGAACAAGGGGTGTGAGGAATGGGACAAGGCGGTTTACACCGCGGCGATGCTGGTTTGGTAGGGAGGGGATTGGTGTTTCTTCATCCGGGTTGTCGGTAATGAAAAGGGGGTAGATAAGCATGGACTGGCGCAACACAAATATTATATGTTAGAAGATTTTGTGTTCATTCATTCATTCATTTGGGAAAACATGTTTCTCACCTTTGTCAACTGCCGTTCAGCTTGCCATGCCCTGTTCAAGGGGTGACTGTAGCCGGCATGGAGCTGACTGGAGATGTCCCCCGATATGCTCACGCTGGTCGCAGCCGTGCTGACATATGAGCGTGCACGGCTTGTTTGAGATGCCAGGCCTTGAGAGGTCGATATGCTGCGGTCATCGCGATTCCCATCTCTGAATGTAATGTCCGAAACGAGGGAAGAGAACGACATGATAATGTTGAGTTGAGGGGTGGGGGAAACAGCTGCGGCGCCTTTGTTCTGTAAGGGCGGTGGCGCGAAAAACGTTATAACTCTCCGTTTGAGGGGGACAACTTGATTGTATAGCGTGATTGGTATATTTAAGATTGAGAATAGCTCATCATCTGCCGGTTGGTATGCGGAATCTTTTGGACGTTAGGTAGCAGATTTGAAGCTGAAACGGACTTTCAGGTGAGGCAAAAAAGATCGGATGCGGATGTGGAGAATATTTTTCTGTGCCAAGACCTATTTCCCCGGTATTGGGTGGCCAATCAAAGGCACTGCTTACCAACTCTGCTCAAAGTCAAAACCGAGGTATATTTTCCTATTTATAGGCAAAGATCACAGTTAATGGAAGAGATGAAGAGGTGCTTGCTGGAACTAGCTTTTGGCAATCTTTGTTATATCACGAACTATTATTCAACGTTTTTTTCTCCAGCCTCTCATCTCCAAGTGAAAGATGCCTAAAGCGACTTTGGTAGTTACCGTAGATGACTTCCAACTGCAAGCCCTCTGTACCTTTTATTTATTTGGACTTTGTTGTGAACATATCCACGGTAAGATGAGTTACGGGCATGGCATCAAGTCCTCTGAACCCGGTTATTATTATCATTCCTTTTCTACATTATTCCCATCCATCTATTGCCAGCAGTGGTCAGAATAGTGATACGCTAGTAGAAATCACACAGAACATAGGGATGGATGGTGCTGGCCGGCAGCGCTGGTAAGCATTATATGAGATATAGAGTTGAATGGCACTGGCGCTGGTAGGCCGTTATTTGATTATTCTATATTAATTGTAATATAAATGGATACAACCGTTCATAGCGCTCGAAGTGAGGGCTCTCACATAAATCAGCCAGACAAATTGTCAGTGGGCAAGCTCTTTAACTCTAAGGATGGATCATATAGTTAAACCACCGGGCTGAAAAGACCACCAAGATGCCTAGCTGATTGCCTTCCAACCATAGGAGAACCGAGTGGCGGATGTTCGTACTCCTAGAACGATCAAAGAACAATTAGCATTGCAGTCACTCAAAATTGATCTGACACATGCAAGTGGAGAGAGTCATGAAGCCATTCAGGGATTAAAAAATTAATCCTAGTTGTTTCTCATCAAATAATACAGAGGAGGGCAAGTAAAGGTTTTCATCATTTAAAAGCACAGAAAGAAAGAAAGAAAGAAAGAAAGAGTCAAATGAAAAATGGGGAGACGAACTTACTATACTCTGCACATCAATTATAGGAAGACTGTGCAGACTTCACTTCTGATGTAAAGCCCACTTTATTTTCATCTTCTATGTGGACAAACCCAAGTTCTGATGTTTGTGTGAAGGAAGAACTGAAGATTAGGGATGAAGTTTTTTCTGTTGTTAAATATATAGGCGAGATCACGTGTCTGATTTGATCAGCAACAAATTGTCCAATCAGCCCGGCCGCCTTTGTCGGTCTCCGAATAGATAAACAGCACTCCTCGTCTGACGGCCAGACACGCTTAACCCCGTAGGCCTCACCGATCAGATTCAGCCAATATATGAGCCAGAGTGACAGTGTTTGCCCAGCGGAAAGGCTAGCAGGCCAGAAAAGGGGCACCAATCGTGCCTGCCCGCCAGCTGAGGAGATTGATAAAATTGATCCTGGGCCGCCAACCTTTCTGAGGCTCAACATCTATCACTGATGAGTGATCACCTGGAGTGATCAGTTGATCATGCTTCCCGCTCTCCGTGCTGCGGAAGAGAATTTGCAGACTATTACCTATTTAGGTGATAGGCCCATCTGTATTTTGAATCTTGAGCCTCAAAGAGAGGGGTCAATTTAAATACCCATGTGGCTACTTCGTATCCTGTGCCCGATATCTTCAGGGCTCACCCTATTACTGTGCGAGCATGCTTGTGGACAAAACTCAAATGAGCCAGTGCTTACAGAACGTGTATGTTGCAGGGAACAGGCTCGCTGCACCAGCAACAGCCTTGCCATACAATGCTTGATACGTGTCGTGCAGCCTTGCCATATACCTTGGTCTGTTGCTTTAGGAATAGATAGCACAACAATCGTGGGGGTGAAGAGTATATGCTTCCCCCTTATTTCCTATTTTGCTCACTTGCATGCTCGATAGGTCGGGATCTTTGAAGAAATTCAGAAGCAATCAACAACTTCAATCCTATCACAATGGTCATTCTGAGCCTCAACCTTGGCTCCCTCCCCCTCAATGCTGGTACAGCTGGAGCACTTGTAAGTTTCAGGAGTCAACTTGGTTTTGTCCTAATTACGCCTGGTAGATGGCCGGTATATATAGAAGGCTTCTTGCCCTCTTCTGGCTGATTATACACTCTCAGACCTCACTTTCAAACTACACACAGAATATTTCTTGAGCTAATTGCAAACAATCTTACTCTTTCTTCACCTTTCACCAAGTCAAGCAAGATATACAAAGAATGTCTCGCCACGCTGCTTTATACAATGCCCTGCGGAAGGTGGAAGATGTTACTGAGCAACTCAAGGCCAACCCAGAAGTACTTGATGAACTTGCCCATCTTCTCGTTGCAAACGGTTTACACCAGCATTACGACATCCGACTTTTGCACAAACACTTTGATATCAATGACGGCGAACGAGTTGTCACGTTTGACGGAGACAACTGCAAGGTGTCGACACCATACAATGGCGAAGGCGTTATATCCCCCGAGGTAATGAAGGAGCATGGAGTCCAACGACCAGCGGGAGACGGCGTCATTTTCGCTAGCGACTTCCTCATCGATGAGAATGATGCCATCCCATACGAGTTTGCATACGGGCCCTGTGCTCCGCCCGAAGTACCTCTCGATCGAGACTTCCTACGCAACTGGAATTCTATCCTCCGTACCCATAACATGGGTGGCACGCTGGGCCTTGCTGTTCAGGACGGCGTTGAGGTGGGCGGGTTCGAGGAATCTGATTCGGATGCTCGTTGGAGCAAGATTACCTTTGAGAAGGATGCAATCTTGCCCGGTGACGCCAACGGCTACCTGACCACGTCGTGGAGGATCAATGATCACGGATCTGGCCTTGTTGAATTGAAGCAGTGCAGTTATTGTTCATCCCTGGGAAGACATGGGAAATCATCTTCCTGCACCTGATGGCCAGAGTACGAATGCTTGAATAGTTTAAGGCCTGAGGTTCTGTCGGTAGGACTACATGGAGAACTAGGGGTACCGCAGGTTTTATATATCACCTAGTAGATCATTGGAATATCGGTGTCAGAGATTAGGGCTCAGTCATTCATTTTATTATTAGTTGTCCCCTGTCATTCTGCTTGCATGATTTAGTATGTTTGAAAATTCATTTGGCATCATTTATTCACTCATTTGTCTGCTTACCTGCTTTGATGTATTTGACTTCTCTTTTCATGGAGATATTTACCTACCTAAGATACTTTTGAGCCTGTTAGAGGAACATATGCGCTTTACATGAATCTTCTTATGAAAAGAGAGCTCGCCATCTTCCAGAAAAGGATCAAGAACAATGTCTCACCTCTTCAATGCTTACATTAATGAATGAAATTGACAATGAGATTATAAAAGTCATTACGCAGCGTGGGGAGTTGTGTCAATTAACTGCCGGCATTAAATAAATGCCCAGACGGATCATAGCTAAGTATGGAAGAGTTAACTTCATAATAACTACCTACATATTTTACTGCACTTTTTGTTTACACAAGAGCTGGTTGATACAATCATTGTCTTTATTCAGATAGTCTCTTTTTAATTTAGATATTGAGTGTACTATTTTTGCCATCCATTTAAATACCCCTGGGTATTTATTAACCGCAGGTCCTTGAACCCTTCATTCATTTTCCAACGCCACAAGGCAAGGCAAGGCAACACTGCTTAAAAGTAGCAATATCAAGAAACCTGTCCCCCCCCCCACCCCACCTCTTTTTATTTTATTTTATTCATTTTTCACAGCTGCACATCATTATTCAAAAGCCTGACCTCCTCCCCAGGCTTGAACGCCGGAAGCCCAATGTACGGACACCCATCGCACCGGAAAGCATCGCCCAGCGAGCAACTCCCACAGCTGCCCAGCTTACCCTGCACCGTAAAATCAACTTCCGCCAGGTCATTTGAGCCAAGTTTCATGGTCTCCAGTGCCTTGTCGGCATTTAAACGTTTGGTCTTGTCTTCCACCTCTAGCTTCTGCGACAGGCCGCATGAGCAGTCCTTGCATGCTCTCCGTCGTTTGCCTGCCTTTGGTCGACATTCGGGTGCTATATGCAGTTTTAGTTTGATGTCCAGCAGCAGCAGCAGCAGTAAAATGGACTATTCAACTTACGTTGGACAATGGGCCTTCCCATATCATCTTCATCAAGCAATGCCTCCTCGTCAATTAGCTCATTGTCCGAATCCTGCGGATCCTCCTCCATCGGCACGCCAAAGTCATCGCTGAAATCTATAAATCCGACTCCGGAAGGAGCCGAGTTGTTCACGGTTGCGGTAGTTGCAGATGTAGTTGTAGTCGTAGTCGTGCGTACGCCATTGGAAGCTGGTGGCCCCACTGTCCCATTTGTATCATTCCCAGACAAAGGGAGGATCTCCGCCTTCGCCTTCTTCTTCCTCCCCAGCTTTAGCGGAATAGCCTGCTGCGCGGCGAAATCTGGCTTTGACAGCTCCCCTTTATCATCAAATACCAAGCCTGCCAATATCGCCTCGTTCCTGAATGTCTGTTCACTATTGTTGGTGCTGCTGTTGCTGCTATTATTATCGCCATCGCCTGACCCCCACGCTTTATTTTCCTGATTTCTCAGTTTCCCTGCCGGCTTCAGACTGTGCACGATCCGCTGGATAATTTCACGGTTGACGAGGCTATAGGTTTCTGCGAGGGTGTTGTCCGCACCTGTCAGGAGCAGGACGATGTCATAGGTTGATTCTGGGAGGGAGACGAGGCCGTGGACGAGCCGGTCGAGCATCTGCAAATCTGTCTTGTCCCGCGTATGGGATCCCAGGATAGCGTTTAGCTTTTCGGGCTGCGAGGAGAGGGAGGGCGGCGAGAGGAGAAGGACTCGTCCCGGGGACGCCATGATTTTGAACGGCGGGGGAAATGTCGGAAGCGATAAAAGTGGAATGGATAGAAAGAAGGGAACAGAGATCTTCTTTTTTTCCCCCTTCTTTTTGGTTTTGTTATGTGGGTGTTATTATATTACTTATCGTTTGCCAGATATAAAATAAAATAAAATATTTTTAAGGAGGACAATCTCAGATAAAGGTGGTTCAAGAAAAGATATAACTTTAGTCATCTCATCTAAAAAACACTGACACTATATAGCTATCCATGGATTTCACATCATATTACTAATACACCCTCACCCCGAAGTTAAGTTAGGATTAGAGTTAGATAAGGTAAGGGCCTGAGAAATATGAAAAATCACCTCTACAAGAAGTGTAGAGAGATACGCATGTAGTTTCAATGAGAGAGTTGGAACCGCACTGCAGGCTGAAGGTTTTCCCAGTTGAAAATTTGAGTCATGTTCAACTTTTCTTGCACCATAAGATTGACTCAAATGGCGCGATTACTATGTAACTAAGTAGCGGGGTATCAGTACAGTACCTAAAGTTTGGCGCCTCCACACGCGCGGAAATAAGTACTCCTCCCAGGTAACGACCCCTCTAGTGCATTACCAAAGCGGGTTAAAAATTTCCAATTTCCTTCCTCTTTCTCCGCGCAGTTGAATTGCTCATACGCTTGATGAACAATCATTATTTGACACGGTTACTATTGGCTATTTCAACGGCCATGATTTTCGACCAGGGGATGGTCCCGTCAGCGACTGAAACACGTTCTACTACAGGTTTACTTTCCTGAGTACATACATACCTGATTAAAGTACTCATCACTTCGCGTACTGGGTACAAAACGAACAGCTTGATGGACAATTTGCGCTACGCTTCCCAGGCGCGAAAGAAAGAGAACTAGATAGACCTGCGAATCCAGTTCCATCCCCGTCTACTGTGTAAAGTACAGGACCCATCGTTCCTTATGCCATCAAGCCCTTCAACTGACATATTGGTTCCCTTCACGGTGGTATATTCGTGAGCTTGTTTCGGTCTCGAAGCGCTCATCACCATATTATTTTCAACGGGGTACATCATCAGAACCTGGCTCTTCTGGCCGTCGATAAATAAATCACAATCGATGGAAAATACGGGGCTGATGGTCCTAGAAACCGAAAGGAAGGGGTTTCGCTTTTGCACAAGGGCTGTCTCAGCAAACTTGGCTTTGCTCTTGTTAGAGTTAGTTGTCTACAATGAGAGGTTGGAGACAGCTTGCGAGCGGTATGGTATCAGCACTTGTTGGTCGGGTAGCTCCCTGGGTTTATGCAGGTCATTCATTCTAGTAGAAGTTCTGGCATTCAGGAATCAGGGACAACCTTTTGTTACAGCCCCATGCAGTGGTTGTATGTCCATGACAGGTGCCGGATGATTACGGCGAATTGGGGCTTTTACAACTTATTAAATAGCGAAGTTGACTATGTCTTCTCCGTGTATTATTTATTATAATTTTATTTTTGATATATATCCATGCCAATGTCATTTGCTTCGCAAGATACCGATTTTTGTCTTGGATAAGTCATATTTTAATATTTGGTTGAAGAGCTCGCTAACTCGCCACTGGTTAACCCATTCTTTGTTAGGCCACACTAGTGACACTACCCCGGAAATTCAGCTTCAACTAGTCCGTGTTGGGGCAAGGGGGGGCCGGCAACACGCTGCCCAGTAGGTGGATGACGTGACCGCCGCAGGAAAAGTGGAGAGCAAATCCACTGGCGGTGTCACCGATCGCTGCGATCAGGTGCTTCTCCTCACCAAAGAAGCAACGGGTAGCGTGCTACAGAGATACACCCATACTTAGGTAGAGACGGATATAACAGAGATTACATACCCAAGTTATATAATAGCAAAAGGGATAAGCCGGGTGCAAAGAGACTGTACCTTATATCCTAGCCTAGGTATGGTAACTATAGAATTAACCTACAATTGTCCATTTAGTTTAACCAGTATGTATCTGTGGTAGCTTAAGAGGGGTTTTCAACTTCCAAGCTAGATCCCGGAATATCGGCCCTGAAAGTATCAGCGAAAGGGACACTGTATATGCCGCGTATCCTGCGTATCCTATATGTATTCCGTGTAAAGGACTGTCAAGTTTCACCGCCCCCAGGCCCCAATGAAAGCGCAACTGCAGCTGGTCCCGGGGGGGTCATGTGCCTGGGGCTTTCCAAGGTCCCGCCATGTTCGCTGCATTGTTCCATACTGTCGACTGACTATGTAGGTACGCCAAAGCATTCCAACCTTAGGTTCCAAGGTTCTATTCGGTTCGGTTCTCTCCGTCTAGCTGAAGGCGGGACTAGTACTAGTTATTAACAGCTATACTATTTCTTCGGTACATACCTCCCAGGTACCCCTCCGCCTTCATTTCGCCTGCTCGATACCTATAAGTACCTCCCACCTCCATCATTGCTCTCAAATACTTCCCCGTCTCTTGCCCCCCCCTTCTTACTTACTCATCGCAACATCTGCCCTATATATTACTAAACCCAGCTCAGCTCTCTACCACTTCTCTCCAGCTATCCCTCCTCTTCCATCCAGCCTATCTCCCTTTCTCGTCTACATAGATTCTCCAGCTTCCGCTCTATCTTGTTTTATCATTACTTTGCAAGAGATCACGTTGTTGTCCCTCCCCTAATTCCATTCTTTACGGAATCCGCCTTTTGAAAGCAGGGTGAAGGGAGTCTGTCTGTCGCTGGTCGTTTCAGTATCCCCCGCCACTCATTCTGGCCCCTCGTCCACTGCTTCGATTCCGCCCCCAACAACATAACTTCGATTCCCATTACTCAGGATCTTTTGTTTGCTTCAAGAAAGTCTGCCATTGACAAATACTTGATTTTCATTCTTCATAAGTAAGTCCGTAAAGTGATTCATCGCTTTACCGGATGATATGGTCATCCATTCCCCCAGCTTTCTACTCTTAACATTGTCGAACTGCCACCCTAAGAGCAATATTTGTTATACATACCCCGTACTATTGTGGAGCCATGGCTAATTAATGTATGTTATCTGTCAGTGACCCGCTCTCACAAGCTCAATGATCGTGACCACGCTGGCCTAGCTGATGGCACCGCTGCTCCCGAGGAACACCTTCCCCGCTACTTCGCAAAAAGTGGCCATGTCGATGCCGACCCAAAGAAGACCAAGAAAGATGGTGGCGGAAAGGGCAATTGGTAAGTTTGAGAATCCCTCCACTATAGCTTGTTACCCTCATCAACCCGCTTTTGAATGTATACTACGAGCAACATTCTAACCTCTGAAACCATTCTATAGGGGCCGTTCCGGTGACGAAGTGCAGGACTATGGGTATACCTTTACCAACGCCAGGCGTCGTTCCAACAGCAGCACGCAAGGCTTAGCTGATTTCAAGACCAAGTTCGAAACCGTCGAACCGGATCCAGTTTTCGAGGAGGAAATGCATGGGCCGCTCGAGGGTATCGACGGTGTCGATGGGGTCAAGGTGAAGAGCACTGAGAGTAGCACCAGTGGCACCAGCGAGGAGGAAATTGAAGTGAAGAAGGCTTAGATTAGATCGAGTCTTTCTTCCCCCCCCCCTTCTCTCCCACCTGTCCCGCCTTCTTCGAAGGGTTTGGTTTTTTTCTGTTATGTGGAGTTTATCGGTTCGGTTGTTAGTCTTATGATTGTTGTTACTTTTTGTTACTGTTTTGTGTGTGTGTGTGTGTGTGTGTTGGGCTTGATGCTCTAGTGCAGCCACCATGCTCTGCTGTGATGTGATGGGGCTTTTTTCCATGTATGTGCACTATATACGAAATATATTTATATCCGCTAGTTGACTATGATATAATCTCGATTTGCTAGTGACTTCTCTTATAACCCTTACTCTCAGTATCTGGAGTCATATTGGCTTTAGGCTTGTATATCATCTTACTGCTAATCCTCAGTGCTCTGGCTGAATGTGATTTGAAATCTACCTGGGGGTGATATAGTCCAGCAACTATACATAAGCCAATTCTGTCCAGGTAAATCTCAGAATTTTACGAACAGCCATTTCATCAAGCATATACACTTATCATATGATGCTTAAGTTCCCTGTTGTCATATCATTGCTCAAGAATGCTGCTGGGGAAGCGTTGTAGTTTTGGGACGATATATCACGTGCCATCTCAATAAATGGATGCCAAGCGTCACTGTCTTAGCTAATCAAAACAAAGCAAAAAAGATCTCTTGGGCATGAGTTCTGATACCTGAACTTGCTGAGCATGGTTCTATGAAAGAACCTCAACTGGCTAACGGCTGGACTAATAGCTACCAGCGTTGGCTTTTTTCCCTTTGCCTCCTTAACATTGCGGCCTCAGTTACGTCGCCATCCTCATCATGTTCTCCAGTACTGTGGCTGCCCACTCCTCCGTTGCGGCTTTGCGAAACCCCCGTCGACGGCAGAGAAACAGCGCAGAGGAGTCCGTGAAGCCCCCCAAAGCGAAACGACAACGCTCGACGTTACGCCAGGATGGCAGAGAGCCTGCTGTGGCCAAGCACCATGGTGAAGAACAACCGCTACAAGATGAGGAGCCTGTGTCAGAGGAGGTTTCGAGTCGAGCAGTGATAATGAACGACCTCGCGCTTAGAGGGCCTAGGAAACAAGAAAAGCGCGGAGATCATGCGGATGGGACTATTACTCTTGTAAGAAGAGTCTATTTTTGATTTCTTTTTTTCTTCAGATTGTGCCTTTAGAAAAGCTGCAGACGCTGACGTTTTATCCCCATTTCCTAGTCTAGCAATGACTTTTACAGCGTTGCACATTTACCCTCATTACCTGAACAGATTAAGGAGGACCCGGGACGTAAGTTGAGCTTTAAAACCACCCCTTGAGTAACTATATTCTGATGGAGAGGCTTCTGTCTAGCGCCATTGAGATATGCAATTAGCTCCTCAGATGGATACTGCCTTGCCCTTTCGCAACACGAAGCCATCGTATGGCCCTACGCCATCCCTCCGCAGTCCCTCACTCCAAGCACCGTTCTTAAGTTTGCTATCCCGAGCCCAGCGAGGCACTCTGATGACCCTCTTCCATTGGGGACATTCATATCCAAATCTGCTGAGGGAAACCCAGGCCTGATGGTTGTTGTTCCATCAACGGGCAAAATTACTCTTTGGGAAACCGTTTCGAACGCCGCCATACTTGGGCTGATGAAGCAACGACAAAACGGAATTCAGGGGGCAATACCCGGCATGTTATCCGGAGAGGTAGCTACGGAGATCATCAACGCTGAACCTTCGGGGATTATCATTGCGTTATCTACTGGTCGCCTGGCCCATGTGTCTATCCGCGATTCGCAAGGCAAACCTGGCATTTCGGTTCAATTACTCCGTGGAACGTCGCGGGGGGGTAGTGTTGGTTTCTTTGGGGGGATAAGAAGCGTGCTTTCTGGTAGCTCGTGGAAAAGAAAAATCGCGGCTGCCAAGGCTGGCATGTCGTCCCAGCGCGGCCAGCGCGATATCATAATAGCCACCAGCGCCGGGGAGTTTGAGCTATGGGATATCCATTGGAATAACGGCAACTCTCTGAAAGCGCAGGTGGATGCGAAGCAATGCATATTACAAGCTTTGGGACGTATGGCAGATGTCTCTGAAGATGAAGCTCAGGGTACTTTCCAGGTTTTTGATTTCGCGTTTGCCAATGGAGATCATAATAACTACGCTCCTGGGAACTTGGACGATGTTGATGGTGCCATCTCACTTTGGGCGCTTGTCGCAGTATCTCAAAACTCGTCCTTGTCATATTTTGTTGTTGGTTTGAGGATTGCGGGCTCCACAGCAACCGCTGATGTTGTTAACCCCATTCAACTTCGAAACCACTCCGTGGATTCTGGTGCTGCGTGGGCGCCACATCTATATGTCCCTAAACCTGGAGACTCGGCGTTTGTTATCTTCGACAAGGGGATGATTATCCTGTCTCTCATACCGCTTGTCGACCCGGCATCAGCTCAGCTTTTAGAAGAGAGCCACGCGGTGCCTTCGAGTTTCCAGGATTACATCCGGTTCCGAGAAGGAAATGAATATGTCGTCCAGGGGTGTGGTCCCGAGGATTCTGATGTTGACCATAAATATCCGTCATGTATACTCATGATTCGCAACTTTGGTCTCGTTCGGGTATCTGCTCTTCCCCGACTACCCTCTGATAGTGTCGATGAGGCGAACATAACCGCTAAATCGCGACTCGAGCAGGCCGTATTTTATGGTAGCATGAAATCGAACCCTCTTGATTTTGTTGGCTATGACGAGCTTCGATCTGGTCCGGCTGAGCTAGAAGATGCGGCATTACAAATAAGCGGCGAAATTCTCCGGTCTAGCTCGAAATTCATTCCGACCACTATTCCAGCCCTAGAACAACAAATGAAAACTCGAGCTACTGCACTTCATGATCTCGCCGTATACCTGAAGCGGTTTCATGTACATCTTTCCCATTTGACGAGGTGGAAGCTCTTGTGGGGGGCAGAAAAAATGGCAGCGCAGCGAGCTATATGGAGGGTACAACAGGGGAGCGAAGAGAATCCCACCAGCAACCGAACGCATCTCGATTTTATCCTTTCGAAAATGGGAGACAATCATAAAACCAAAATTGAGCCGGGAAGCGGTGAAACTGACCTTGTTCGGCATTGGTTTATTCACGATACCTGGCGAATGGAATACATCATTCCCTGGATTTTGAACGGCCTTCGGAGGGACGAGAGCAACACCTCTCGTGCAGTTGACAGGCAATTTGCGGAGCAGGTTTGTGAGGCTTGTGGCCTGTCACTGGCTGCACTGGAAACAGCCTTCCAGTTCCGAGAGGACAATGCTGTTCTATATGGAGTAGGCGACGAATTTGCCGATGACGATGCGGCCATCGTGGCACAGTATAGTGATTTACCGGAGTTTTGGACATCAACGCAAATCAATTATTCAGAGACCGAACAACTTTTAGACCTGGAACTCAACATCTGTCGACGCCGCCCTGCTACAACTGCAGCTTCTGGATCGGATGCATCGAATACACGAACCGCCAAAGTTCTCAACGCCATCAAGGAAAATATCCCTAGACAATTCAGGGCGTTTGCATTGCTACATAAAGAGCGGACTATGTGGTGTGCAGCGCAGAATGACTCAGAGATCCAGGATAGCGGGAAAATGCTTGAGAAATCGCACGTGGAAAATCGCAAACCACAGTTGTTTAAGCTGGCTGCGATTGGCTTGCTAGAAGATGCAATTACCCTTGCGGAATCCTTCCGAGATATGGATGCCTTGGTGGAACTTATGGTCGACCTGCACGAGCAAATAAAGGAACAGAGGCCCCCAAGGCGACCGGAAGATGATACGTCTGTGCTTGACGAAGGGACCAAAACCTGGAAACGCAGAATTGACAATTATTTCGAACGATTTGGTGAAGCCTGGGCTGATGCTTTCTTCACCAGGCATATTACCGTCGGCCAGCCGGAAACCCTGCTCATTATGCAGGAGTACCAGGGACATGTAACGAGATTCTTGCGGAGCCACCCGGCCTATTCGAAACTGAGCTGGATCAATGATATTGTCGGGGAGCGCGATTATAGCACCGCATGCACCACCCTGCAGCGCCTAGCAATTGAACAGGAATCCGACCTCTGGAGCAAGCGCGTCGAAATATCTCTTGCGAAACTAACCAAGTTAGCGGAGTTCGAAAAATCAGGATCCGCTCCGGCAAACATACAAGCGGTTGTAAGACCGCTCGACCAGCTTGCAGAAATCTGTAACATCCAAGAATTGATCTACGAACATATCCTTCCCGCCCTACATGGTGCTATCGATGAAGGAGCCTCCCTCCAGCTCGCCGTCGAACAGTTTGGAAATAACGTCGTGCGCGGCAAACCAGCACTCCGCGCGCTTCTGCAGCGCTCCCTTGCGAAACTCGTCTCCAGATCCCCCATGGACCCTGAGGAACTCATCAACCTGCTGACGCTGATGGATCCCGTCCAGTTCCTTGAGGGCGGAGAGGAGGAAGATAGTATTGCCGGACATGAATTTTTCTTTGCGCTCACGGTTCTAAAGCTGGGTAATTTTCATCATCGGGACCAGCAGGGACATGAGTATCGCCAGGGCTTGGAAATGCTCATCTGGCGCCGCTGTATGATTCGTGATAATTGGGAAGTTATCAATCGGACGGAGAAGAAGGGGGATAGAGAGGTTGAGTCTAATGTTCACGCGACGGCGTTGGCGGAGACGATGAGACAGCTTGCTGAAGGTAGGATTCCTTTTTTCCCCTTTTTCCCTCTTTCTCCTTTTGCACCCCTATATATATATAGTTGTAAGTCCTTTAAAACTAACGCCTATTGTCTCCCAAAACAGAGCTCGGTGAGAATGTTCGTCTAACCCGCCAATCATACACGCCCTCACGCATTCTTGAATCGAACGTCTTCCCTGCAAGATCCCATGCCGTTCTAGCTCCGGACCAGCAGATTAGCCTGATCCAAGAGCTGGATGCGGAGGTTGATCTGCTACGCACGTACGTCGAGAAGGGAAAGCTTGATGAATGGTTTTCGTGGATTATTAGTGAGACGAGGGGGCGGTATTCGACACCTGTTCGCGAAGATAATACTCCTGGCGGTACTGGTGTTGGGGAGATGTGAAAAATCTTTTTTTTTCTAATTCGTTCATTCATTAGCCTTGTCTTATTCTTCTTTTTCTTGCTTTGTACGAACTCTACACATAACTACTGTTTTCTTTTTCTTTTGTTGGTTAGCGAGGGGGTTTCCGTTTACCTTTTCCATCCGTCTCTTTTGAAATATTAGTGGAATTTGGTGCTGGAGGGTCAACGGAATAAACGACTTTGCATATATGATCTTTTTTCATTTTTGTTTTAAGCCCTTCTAATACATAATCAATTTTATACATGTTATCGGAACTGCTGGCTGGGTTGAACTTGGCAAATAACTGATCTTTAGTTTTACTGTAATTTGTCTTTCATCTAAGCCATTAAAATGACATCGTGTATCATGCATGCATGCAACGGTAGGTTCATTTATCAAACGCTCGCGAACCGGATAATCTCAAAACAAGAGGAACAATACGAGATATTATTTCATCAAATCATCGGGCAACAGTTGCTAAATTGCAACAGGAAAGAAATCTATCTACCTGTCTAGGGACTCGGCTGGCGGATAGCTAGCAGACAGCGAGAAAGTCATAGCCTCCTGAAAAAGTAGACATACGCAAACTGCTTCATCTCCTCGACATCGCTCGCCTCAACGACCTTCTCATCGTTAAACAAGACCCATTGCGGTGTCTCCGATCCGGGGAGTAGCTTTCGCACAAATGCGACGTAATGCCTGCATTTTTTTTCATTAGTAAATATAACGCGTATCGAATCAGGAAGGAGATGGGCAACAATGTCCTCACCCGGCATGAACCGAGGCCCCCTTATGGCAGATAATGGATTGTAACTGGAATTCAGCTGGTAGCTCTTTAGAGCCTGGAGGTTCTTTGGCGTTGCCGGCAGTTGTATCGTCTGGAGAATCCTCCATAGTTCCTGTGTCATCGGGATGACTGAAAACCCAATCGACCGCTCTCATAACATCACCATCTGTTTCTCTAAGAGCTTTACGGGCCTTGGCGGCATCAATTCCCATCTCATTGAGTTGGGCGATTTTGTCTGGATCATCCATCGGTTGATCGTTTGAGGTAGCACTGCCTGTTGTAAGCTCTACCGGCATGTCAATATCCGGATCCTCCATGTGGTTAATTAGCCAATTCATAGCAGCCTCTGCGTCAGAGTTTCCGGTTGCGTGAAGGGCTTTCTTGCACCTAACCTCTGGGAATCCCATTGCTAAAATCTGATCAAGTACGTTTTGGTTTGGAACAAACGCCGTGGGTTGACTGGTGGACGAATCTTCTGGTAATAGTTCTTCGCCTTCCTGAAGTCCAGAGGACATGTAGGCACTCATATCAAAAGGGTTATCATCGACCTCAACAGGAATATTAAGCTTTGTTGGCACCCAGTTAACGAGGCTAAAGCGGCGAGCGTTAACAACTAAATTCCTCGGGAAAGTCTTAAAGCGTGAACGTTTGAGAAAGCCTTCTTTGCTACCGCACGCTGTACAGGTCAGTTCAACTCTCTCGTCACCAGTAAAAATGTCCAAGCACTCCTTCAAAGTAACTGTTTCGAATTCTGGTGTATCAGGTGAATTCTGATGTTCAGTTCCGGCAGTCGCATTAGTACTTGGTTTCACGTGACGTGCCGGAACAGGGACCGAAATATTATCCTGCTCGTCTACTGTATATCGGACCTTTTTGCATGCTAGACACTGTAGGCGCTGCTCTAGTGCAAACTGAAATGAGCCCACAGGATCTTGAAGGCCGCCTGTGTGTTTTGAACGCGTAATGAGTTTGAAGAGATGCATAAGAAACTCAAATGAATCTTGCTGACGCATAGTTGAGAATTCCTCGTGGCCACGACCAACTAAATGCTTGAACATCGCAGGAGCAAGGCCCTTTTGATAGACAACGTCGGGGGAATCAGTAGAAATAACTGCATCTGGATCGGGGAATGAATAACGGCCAGAGTGTATACCATCGCTGAGTTTTCGTAATTGGGTTTCAAGATCTTCCGCCGGCGATGATACGGACGGCGGTTCGCCCATGGATTGGGTATACCGCGCTTTGAATTCAGGTAATGAAAAGAGGCACTGTAAAGCACTGGAAATATAACAGCTGTTTCCCAAATTCTTAAGCCCCGTAAGTCCCTTTCCAAAAAGGGGTTTCGAATCATGCCCATCCTGGCCAGTCATTGAAAAATCCCATTTAAGATTTTGTTCAATCTGCAATTCCACGAGACTCTGCTCAGTTTTTTCCCGATCAGCAATATTTATGTTCCAGTGTTTTAGGTGTGTAGCAAGGTCTGGATCGAGTATTTCGTCGTTGCATTTGTAGCAGAACACATCCGCAGAGCCTTCGGGTGTAATGGAACCAAGTTTAACAGCGACGCCATGGGAAGAAGCATCTGCGTGAGCAAGGCCATGAGAATTACCGCCTACGCCGCCAAATTGACTTCGGCCACATCCTAGATTACCACATTCGAGGCACAACCAGAGGTTCTCTTTTAAGTCGCACGAGGAACATCTAGATAGATCTAAGGAAGAAAGTTCAGTCAAGGAGGACCTAATATACTCTTTCTTGTTCGGCGAAACACATACCTTTGGGCATTGCCTGATTCGATTGATCCTGAACGAGCGACAGTATATGCTGGCACGATTTATATTCCTGCTCCCAGGCCTTGACTTCCTCCTTGCGTGAGAATGTGACTGCTTTCATTACACCATCGACAACGGCGGGGAGCTTTCCAGCGGATTTGTCGATATCACTGGCTTGACAAGAATGGCAGTTAACCCTTGTGGTGGTGTCATAGCGATCTTCTTCTCTTTCTGCAGTGATCGCTAGCTTCGACATTTTGGGAGGAGGCTCATCTCGCTGCATTGCATATTATTAGTACAGTTTGAAGCAACTAACATTAACCTTCGTTCAAAGCAATAGCAAAAAAAAAGAAAAGAGAATAAGCCAAGAAGATCTAACCTGCACCACCTTCCTTGTCCTCCTGATATTCAACACAAGCGGATGTCCTGACAGTTGATGGTGGATGCTGGAGTGATTTCTGTCCCCAGCACATCCACCATTGAAACAGAAAAGACAGACATCTAAACCGGAAGGGTCGTCCTTTGTTTATCGTTAGGAACTCCTAGAGTAAAGTATAGCTAGGGACAAGGGCAGCTGTACTATTGAATCAAAGCACTGCGTGCAATCCTCTCGATAGACCGGTTGGCTGATACGCGGGGCACGGAGCTCTACAGAAGGATTTGTTAGGTGCAGGAAAGAATAACAGCAGAGATGAACAAGGCAGACTAACCCGGAGAATTAATATGAACGCAAGCCATGGTGTGTGCACTCCGAAAATGAGAGTGTTGACTTGCTTTTATGCGTATGTTGACTTACCTACTAGTAGTACGTAGCAAGCGGGGAGGATCCAGGCAATGGATGGATGGATGCAGGATTGGGACATGTGACGAGCCCACTAAGCTAAAAGGGATTAGACCTCTATTCATCCCACCTCAACCTCTTAACGCGTGTTCAGCCTGACGCGACTTCGATATCAAATCTCATATATTCCTCACACTGAGGACCACAGGCACCCAAGAACAAACTTCATCTGTACAGAGTAGCAACAACAACTAGCTGTCTTGTTCAATCTATATTAGTTATTACCTCTATATTCTGTTTTTGAAGTCTTCCTTTCCAAAAGAATCATGGCAGACCCTGCGTCGGAGATCACAATGGGGGCACTTAGGTATCTTACCTCCCTCAAACTCAGCGAGCATTCTTGATATACTAAGCTGATAGCATCCAGTGCGATTTTCGATGACTCAAAGCCCAAAGTTTCTGAGCCTATAGTCCAATGTGTTCAAGTCAAACCGTTGCCTGCTCAGCCAAACAGCCCCGAAAGGTTCAGAGCCGTTTTCAGTGACATCACAAACTATGTACAAACAATGCTTGCAACCCGTATGCTTGGACCCTGCCCACAGATGCTATTGAAGGCTCTTTTTGCTAACTTGGATTTGATAGAGGCCAACCATTATGTCACGAGCGGGCAATTAGTTCGAGGCAGCTTCGTTCGATTGAAATCATTCCAAGCCAACATGGTAAAAGGGAAAAGGTCGGTTTCCCACTCCTCACCTTGCACATTCAAAGTATCAGCACCAAAACCAAACTGACCACGAAAATTTGTTACAGAATCTTAATTGTTCTCGATCTCGAAGTGTTGGCCCGGTTGGGTATATGCGAGAAAAAGATTGGTGAACCTCAACCCCTTGACACAAAGCAAGAGGAACAGGACAAGCCTCAGTCGACGGCGATTTCCAGTAATGGGTTCTATGGCTCCCGTGCCCCCCAACAAGCGCCTCAACAGCCAGCCCAGCGATCTTCAGCAACCACCACCGCCCATGCTAATATATATCCCATCGAAGCACTCTCTCCGTATTCCCATAAGTGGACGATAAAGGCACGGTGTACGAACAAATCGGCAATCAAAACGTGGCACAATAAAAATGGAGAGGGCAAACTTTTCAGCGTCAACCTTTTGGATGATAGCGGAGAAATTCGCGCCACTGCTTTCAAGGACCAGTGCGACTCATTGTATGGAGTTTTTGAGGAAGGCTCTGTGTATTACATATCGAGCCCGTGTCGTGTCCAAATGGCCAAGAAAGCGTTCAGCAACCTCAATAACGAATATGAACTTACGTTCGAAAAGGATACAGTCGTTGAGAAGGTCAGTCCGACCCATATTAATATCGTAGTCACACAAAATTAGAATTCTAACAGAGAAGGACTACAGGCTGAGGAGCAAAATGATGTTCCCCAAATTCGATTCAACTTCACTAATATTGCTAATTTACAATCGGTAGAAGCGGGCACCACAATCGACGTGATTGGTGTGCTGAAAGACGTTGGAGAACCCTCTCAGATCCTGTCCAAGGCAACTAGCAAGCCTTATGACAAGCGTGATCTTACGTTGGTTGACAACACGGGTTATTATGTTCGACTTACGGTATGGGGGAGTACCGCCAAGGAGTTTGATTCTGTACCAGAATCTGTGGTCGCTTTTAAGGGCGTGAAGGTCTCCGATTTTAACGGGAGATCTCTTAGTTTGCTGAGTTCAGGGTCCATGACAGTTGATCCCGATATTGAAGACGCTCATAAGTTAAAGGGCTGGTATGACGCCCAAGGAAGGTCGGAAACTTTTGCATCCCATGAGTCAATGGGCAACGCTGCAGGTTTTGGTGACCGGGCTACCTCCGTCAAAACCATTGTGCAGGTCCACGAAGGCAATTTGGGATTGTCTGAAAAACCAGATTATTTCTCTGTGAAAGCCACTGTGGTTTATATCAAGCAAGATACCATGGCCTATCCTGCTTGTCTCACTGACAAATGCAACAAAAAAGTTCTTCAGGACGATAATGGGCAGTGGCGGTGCGAGCGGTGCGACCAATCGTTCCCTCGGCCAGAGTATCGTTATGTCCTGTCTGTGAACGTGTGCGATCATACTGGCGCCTTGTGGCTCAGTTGCTTCGACGAGGTGGGAAAAGCACTGCTAGGAACCTCTGCAAATGAACTCATGGAGCTGAAGGAAAATGATGAGCGGGCTTACGAAGAGCTTGTCCAGAAAGCCAACTGTCGTCCCTGGAATTTTTTTTGCAGAGCCAAAATGGATAACTTCCAGGACCAGCAACGGTACATGACCCCTTTCCTGACTATCGTAGCACACGTGCTGTTACTAATAATACCTACTAGTGTTCGATACCAAGTATCGTCTGTTAGTGCTATCGATTACAGTACGGAATCGGTTCGCCTTGCAGAATTGATCAAGTCTTACGAGATCAGCTAGAGAAAGACGAGGAAGTCACAAGGGTCTGTTATATTTGTCACTTTGTACGGAGTATATGTTTTATCAGTCATCCTATATTATCGACGACTTCATAAAAATGATAGCAAAATAACATATCCACGTTGACCTAACATTGGAAAGTCCACAGTAGAGCATGCATAGACAGCGCTTCATTGAGAATGATTTTCATGGAGAACATACTGCAGCCGTAGCGCAAACCTTCCCAACAGTCCGGTGATGTATAATTGCCGCTACATAGTTCGCGTCGGCTATCCAGGAGGGGTTTTTAGTATGTGGTCGGGTAAAATCAGATATTGTGCTGCTTAATAATGATGATTGATCAGCTAGCTCACCACTGAGCAAGGATCCAGGTCTTTTCTGAGTTGCTACTAATAGCTGGAAATAATGTGGAACGATTATTAATGACATCTTCCCCAAGTACGCTGTAAGATAAAGTAACCATTTACTGGTGTATCTCTCTATCCATTCAATTTTTTTGGGGGGGAAACTTGACTTCTATGATACTTGCATCGAATTGACATCTAACACATCAACAATGGCCACAAAAATGCGTGCAATCGGTTCGTTCCCGCAGCCCTACATATAATCTGTGACCTATTAACATGAATTTATCAGATATCAAAGGAGGGAAGGGCCCTGCGGCTGACCTTTTCGTCAACACAATGCCAAAGCCTCTGCCAGCTACAGGAGAGGCGCTTGTGAAAATCAAAGCGTTTGGATTGAACAGGATGGATTTGCTACAGAGAGAAGGGTTATATCCGCTGCCTCCTCAAGCCCCTAAGACATTGGGTGTGGAGTTCTCTGGCGTCATTGAAGCCCTGGGTGATGGAGACTGCCTCGGCTTCAAAGTCGGAGACGAGGTATTCGGGCTGGCCTACGGAGGTTTGTTATAAAACTCCTGGTTATGGTTTTTCAATCGCTCCTGTGCAATTTCTCACATAATGGTTAAAAGGAGCGTATGCGGAGTATATCTCATCTTCCGTGCAAACACTACTCCGCAAGCCTGCGGAACTCTCCTGGATAGAAGCGGCGGGAATACCAGAGGTAACGGATCTCTCCAACTACCCCGCAGAAGTACTATGTCCTATGCTAATTACCTGTCTAACTACGATCTTCCAGACATGGTTCACAGCAGCCCAGGCCATGTATCTAGTAGGCGAATTTAAGCCAGGCAAATCAATTCTCTGGCATGCAGGAGCGTCATCCGTTTCCATCTCTGGAATCCAACTCTCAAAAGCGGATAACGCTAGCAATATCTACGTTACGGCCAGCTCTCAAGAAAAAATCGATTTCTGCGTCAAGAACGTCGGGGCAACGGCCGGATTTAATTATAAGACTCAAGACTGGGCTGATGAGGTGAAAAAGGCTACGAATGGCCGCGGCGTCGATGTGATTGTTGACTTCGTTGGTGCAAACTATTTCCAAGGAAATCTTGATGCAGCTGCGAAGGACGGTCGTATTGTCAACCTTGCCTTCTTAGGCGGCACAAAGTTACCTGCTGGTGTTGATATCAGCCCATTTCTGAGGAAGAGGTTGAGGTACGAAGGCAGTTCATTGCGGAGTAGGGATATTGCGTATCAGAGACAGCTTCGGGATCTGTTGCTGGATCATGCAATGCCTAAATTCAGAGACGGGACATTCAAAGTACATATTGAGAGAGTCTTCCCATTTGAGAAGATTATCGATGCCCATTTGCTCATAGAAAGTAACCAGACCAAAGGGAAAATCATCTGTACCATCGCAGAAGACTGATGGCAAAGGGTAGGCATGATTTGTTTACAATGCGCGCTATCCGAGTATTTGTGAGCAGTTGATGATATTATGGCATTTTTTCGCTTCTATTTTCTCGATTTTATCTCCGTATGAATCTGACTACTAGGGTAGAAAGGATATCTTCTAAGTTACATAGTTGGACAACAGTTGACCTCGGGTGCCAGAAAATGGGGAAATGCAATAATATCCCAACAGTTACACCGCAAAAAAGGGAATATAAATATGCCAAGGTAAAGGCGGTGAGGGATGGTGACAGAAATTATCGCAAGTTTTTTTTTTTTGCGATTTGAATAAATTGAGTTGATCGAATTCCACAAGCACTGCATCGTTTGACGGTGACATTCATCTTCATCAACAATACAAATTCCGGTTTCCCAGTCTACCACAAGGTAGGTATTTGGTTATTTTCAACGTGTATAGCACTGTATTGATTCCATCACAACCTTGTGTTCGCACAATCCGCTCCAGCTACTTTCTTTTTAATTAGACGAAAAAATCCCTAGCTGACAGAAAACATGGCTAAACGGAGTCGGAATACGGAACCTAATTCAGAGCATTCTTCTCGACCAAAGAAAAGGTCCAAGGAAGATGCTAAGCCTAAGCAACCTCCCTACGTCCAATCTTCCGAACTGGACGCGCTGCCTCAATCCGAGATCGATGACTTCCTGAAGTCCAACATCATCCAGATTTCGGATCCCTCGACCAACGAGACTTTACGTCCTATCACTGCATTCTCGTACCTACCTTCAGACTCTACTCAACTGTATGGCCCTTTAGAGCACTTTTCAAAACCGACTCCAATTCAATCTGTCACCTGGCCATTTCTATTTGCAGGCAGAGATGTCATCGGTGTCGCTGAAACCGGAAGCGGGAAAACATTGGCCTTTGGCGTCCCGTGTATTCGAAAAGTGTTGGAAATCAATGCATCCCACTCGTCATCTCGAATCTCCGCTGTTATTATTACCCCTACAAGAGAGCTGGCTATGCAAATTTACGACCAGCTGGTCAAGTTCACCCCAGATGGCGTTGGCCTCGCATGCATATACGGAGGCGCCTCGAAGGACGATCAGCGCCGTGCACTGAAGAAAGCGTCTGTTATCGTTGCAACACCGGGAAGGCTGAAGGATTTGCACAGCGACGAGTCCCTGGACTTGAAAAGGGTGAAGTACCTGGTGCTAGACGAAGCCGACAGGATGTTGGATAAAGGATTCGAGCAAGACATCAAAGATATCGTGGGCGCCATGCCTTCGTCAAGCAAACGCCAGACAGTCATGTTCACCGCAACTTGGCCTATATCTGTACGGAAACTTGCGGCTACTTTCATGAAAGAGCCGGTCACAGTCACGATTGGAGGCGATCTCTCTTCCGACATCCGTGCCAACACGAGGATCAAGCAGATTGTGGAAGTTGTAAAACCAGAGGACAAGGAGTATCGGCTTTTGTCGTTATTGAACCAATACCAAAAGGGCAAGAATTCTATGGATAGAGTGTTGGTATTCTGTCTTTACAAAAAGGAAGCAACACGCATTGAGCGGTTTATCCGTTCGAAGGGTTTCAAGGTTGCGGGTATTCATGGTGACATGAACCAGACGGAACGTTTCAAGAGTCTGGATGCATTCAAATCCGGTTCCGTACCGCTTCTGGTTGCTACGGATGTTGCTGCCCGTGGACTGGACATTCCAGCTGTCAAGCTGGTCCTAAATGTCACATTCCCCTTGACGGTTGAAGACTACGTCCATCGAATTGGAAGGTAAGACCACCATCGTACACCGAATAATGGTGATGACATAGCTAACCTATTTACCAGAACGGGTCGTGCAGGTTCGGATGGATTGGCCATTACGATGTTCACCGAAAATGACAAAGCACTGTCTGGCGGGTAAGTTTAGGATATTCCTTGTCATACCTTTGTCACGGGTGTAGAGCTAACATCACCTAGATTGGTTAACATCCTAAAGGGAGCTAAACAAGACGTTCCCGAAGCGCTCTTGAAATTCGGTACCACTGTGAAAAGGAAGCAGCACGATTCTTATGGCGCCTTTTTCAAGGAAGGTGATACCACGAAAACGGCCACCAAAATCAAATTTGACGATTAGGTTTATCATTTGGGTCTTTTTCTATGCGGTCTTGTATTTGCTATACTGTTCAAAGAGATACCTCCTCTCTAGAAATAGACTATTTATTATTGTTTTTTGTTAGCTAGGGAGCGAATCTATATATTGGAAAAGCAAAGTGTTAACGTGAAACTTACATTGAAACCGCAAACATGCCTCCAACAATGAGTATTTTGAAGATATCCCAAAGCCCAGATTCAGGGCCTGGCTGCAGCCCCCACATGACAGCGTAGGCTAAAACTCCAATCGCAACACTTCCATAGTTTGGCAGCGCTTCCGTTATTCTTAAATCATCTTTCCGATCTCGGAAATATTTTTTGATGAACCAGCAGCTCCAAACAATGCGGAGAGTCAAGTTCATGAGATTCGCCCATATTATCCCGCTAGCGCCCAATTTTCCTATCCTCAAAAATAAATAGGCCGCAGTAATGAATCCAGCAGAGCAAGCTCCCATCCAGCCCGCCTGCTGCCGTAGCTCCGGATGTGTTGCTGTTGAGGCAACGAAGGCCTCAGTGATGCCGTTGAATGCCAGTAACGGAATGTAGTAGCAGTAGTTCGAGAGGAGGCCATGAATGCCAGGGAACGACCACTGTGAGCCTATTAGGAGCTTGAGCAGTTCTGGGACTATGGTTGGGCCTAGAGCGCAGATCATTATCGAAAAAATACCGTAAGCGTGCAGGATACAACAGAGGTATGACTTGGCCAGTTTTAGGCTCTCTGGTGCTGTCGGTTCTGTCTTGCTGGTGGCGAGAAGCTTTCCAAGCATATTTCGGGAACTTTCCTCAATAGGCTGGAAAATAATTCGTGCAACAAGGCTACCATAGTTGGAGGCCAATGCATATAGACCTTGCTCCTCAAGGGTTGAAAACGCAGCAAGCGCCATTGAGTCACCTTGGGTGAGGATATGCTTCACCACCGACTGGGCGTAAATATTGATGCTGAGGAATACTAAAGGGGTAGAGAAAAGATTCAAATAGTATTTGGTTTTTTCCCTAAAAAGTTGTTAGGATGCTGTATTCGCTATCGACGAGGAGGTACTAACCGGTAGAGGATGGGAAGCGGAAATACCGAGAAGCCACCTCGTTTTGAATATGAGCCGACAGTGAGAAAATAGGCAGAAAGAAGGGTAAAAGCATAAGCTATTTGGCCCACAGCGAAGGGTAAAACGCCTATGTCCCGTCCGCTGCGAGCTGCCCAGATACTAATCCCACATGTGGTCAAGGCTTTCATAACGGCAGCTGTTGTTTCAACCATTGCCCTTGTTTTATATAGCATTCTGTGTTGGACTACAGCAAAACACGGTTCTGTCAAAAGCTCTAAAAAGCATGCAAGGCCGCTTACTTTGAGGCTGCTTTCGAAGAATGGTACTCTGAGGACATCTTGGTGGGCAAATCGTGTATAAAAAATACCCAAAAGATAAATCAAAGGGCCACCTAATGCAACCGCCAGGTAAGAAAGGTTCACGACAGCCTGAGTATCTTCCTGATAGCTGCAGGATTCGGATTCTTCAGGCTTCTCGGAATCAGTTCTTTCCGTAGTACTCGCGGAGCTCGATCGTTGCGGACTGGTAGGCTGCCGTTGGAGAGCAACTCTAATGCTTTCACGAGAGAAGTAGAGCGTGGTGACAGCATAAAGTTCTAACTGAGTAGCAACTCCTAATATCCCTGGGGAGAGATACCGTAGAAGGACCTGGTTTGCGAGAAATGTTAAGGATCGAGAAACAACCTGAATCAATATCAGGTACGTAGTACCAAGGGCTCCTGATTCATTCACCAGAGACTTGCCCGGTCCATTGGGGGCCATCATTACAAATTTCGAGAATGGAATGAGTCCCGGATCCAGTCAAGTAGAGCAAGGGATGGTCCCATGCAATTGCGATAGAGGGTTAGAGCTTTGGAATTCCATATTTTCCTTTGGGCGTTGTCATTGAGATGTTGCCAGGTCACATGATAAAGTCAACCTCGTCTACTTTGGTTATATACACCAACAATTGCCAACACGGCGTAACTACGGAGATTGTATAAGAAACAAATGTCTAAGTGTATATAAATAGTATATATAGAATTACTAAATTAATAACATCGCGAACTACCCATGTTGGCCAGCAGTTGGGTTGCGTCGACTCATTCGCTTTTTAAATAAGAGAACGAATTTTGGCAATACACGGGACTAATGATCGTTTTCAATTAAGGTATCATTTTGCAAATCCGCCCCCGAAATTCTATCATCTCCATCCATTGGCTCATTAAACCATACCTTTTCCCTTAAAAGGGAGGGAGGAAGAATGGATAGCCACTATTTTTGGTTCGGAACACGCTCAAGAGGAAGCTATACATAACGAAGACAACACCGCCCCAAACAATCACGTTAACTTGCTGTGATTTAGGATCCGCAATTCGAGGGGTCTTCATTGCAAGGATGATCGTGGCGAAAGAGAGGGTAGCATCTGTACATTATCAAATATTAGAAAATGCAAAGCAAAATGTATATGGGGTTCAGGACGATGTATTGGCCCCGGAGAACATACACATTGCCGCAACGATTTGAGTTTCAAGACCAAATTGGGTGGAAAAGCCACTGGCAAAATAGCTGATACCGCCCTTTCCATCCCCTGCCACATATGGCACTTTTCTTATGTGGTTGAACATGTGTCCGCTGGTGAAAAGGAGAATCGCGATCAGGCTTACTGCGGCCCACAGGTTTCGGTTTTGGATAATGGGCAAGATAAACCGTGACGACACCGTAAAGAGGGTTACCGCACCAAGCAGTAATGTTGTTATTGTTATGATTCGCCCATAGTTAACTGGGCGGACAACGGGTGGTTTATGGCCATCTGGCAGATATCGATTCAGCCAATTAGATATTTGGTCTGCGGAGAGTGGCCTTGTAAATAGTTAGCAATGGGCTTCAGAACAGAACGAGAATGTAACTCTTACGCGTTGAAATCATATCGGATAGGGGATGCATCTGCTTTCGCCCCAGAGCCAACAGTAGGAGGAAAGAACATCAGAACCGGTGCGGTTTGAAGCATAAGCTGTCCAATGCAATCGGGTCAGTTATTGAAAGAGTAAATATTATGGTGTAGTAGATCTCTCACTAACCTTCTGAAAGGTATTCTTTCCCTGGGAGAAATCCAGAGTACCAAAGAGTAATCTAGGCGTATCCTGCTGAACGCCCTTGGTCCAGCTTCGGGCTAAGAGGTCCCATTCGGGCTCAATTTCGCGGCAAAGCTGGCACCCGTATCTCGCGTCTCCAGCGGTGAGAATTACGGCGACATGGTAGTCGCGCGGTCTAGATGTCAAATCATTATAGGTCGAATCATCTAGTACAATTGGTGTGCTCGATTTTGCCAGAGCTTGGTACGTCTTGTACTTGTCGGCAGTAGATTTGGCAGCAGACAAAGAGATTACCAGGCAAATTAACGCCGTGAATATAGACATCACCCTCATGGTTAATCTGTTTCCTCTTCAAAATAAGGAAAGGAGACCAAACAGCTCTTTATAAAGCTTTTGAAACTGATGTGGGCAAGATTATATTGTCATGTCGTGGCCTCTTTCTTTCCTGCAGATATTCCAGAAACGAGCTGGACACGGAAAATAGTTAGGTAAAATCCCGAAACACTGCTGCTTTAATTGCTGCAAACCAGGGATCCGCACAGCTTAGCCTCCTGCTGTCAGCCGTGGCCCAATCAGAGATATAAAGCAGCGTGAAGCCCAACCGCCTGTGTCGCGGAATACGGTCAGTGAAACTAGCACCCGATCCCATTCAATATTTACTTATTGCGCGAGGACCTCGCATTTGTTCAATTGCTACACCATTATAGAAATAACTAGAGAAATAATACACTGCTGATGGCATCCCGAAAGCAAAGGGACTCCGCAGTCCTACATGAGGTGGGCCGCTTTCGCACTACTTCTATTTGTTTCCTCTCGCTCACCTAAGAACATTTTAGCCCCTTCCGATAGCCAGTGCGCGTCTTGAGACGGAATATGAGAAAGCTCTCTGTCAGACCAGACTAATTGTCGCCGATGAGAATAATCGAATCCTACGCGTCCATATCTTACTTGCGGGTCATGATAATGATGATCTATGCTCCGAGGTTGAGGATACAAAAACGCACTTAGAAAGAGCAGAGAAGATCGGTTGGGAAGCGCAGGAGCAGTTGAAGCAAGCGCAGAATGATGTTGACTACCTACGAAATTCGCTCCGGGTCCAGTTACAGGAGGTCGATGATTTAAAGGCAAGCATTCAGGGGTGCAGGTATCATATCAATACTAATACCTAAGCAGTCAAACATAAACGAACTACAAGTGACAGCAGCAGACTCGAGTAAACTGCTGGCCGAAAAACGAGCCATAACGCGAGAAATATCCAATTTAAAACACGAAATCGAGCACCTAAAATCCCAAAACTTGTCTCATCAGGCTTTGATGTCCGAGAAACTGTCGCTAGAACGCCAGCTACGCTCGCTAGAGGTTGAGCTTCAGAACGAGAAAAATGCATTAGAAAAGGCACGGCTGAAGGGCCTGGAACAAAGTGAGGTGGACAGCAAAATTAGTAGCGAGCTGGCCGAGTTGAATAAGGAACTCGCTAGAGAGAGGCGCGAACGGGAAAAGATTGAAAATGACATGAAAACCGAAGCGCTTGAGTGGACGCGCCATCGAGCCGTTCTCGAAAACAAGTTAACTACGCTTCGAAATAAGTTACGGCAATCAAAAGACAACAGCGACTTAGACCACCCTACAATACTGGATGATGTTGGATCAACTCAACAAGAAGACCAGAGACGGAAGAGAAGCGCTTCTAGGTTTGAGTCTGATATAACGATAGCCACACCAGGAGTGGCTGCAGCTCCCCGGAAAATCAGCAGGGTGCCCACTGTACCTGGCGAAAAATCAACTTTCTCCACAACACCATTCCTGAATCGAACGAGTACAACAGCAGAATCTTCGGATGCGTCGGAGAGCGATTCTGATGTGGAGCGTGCCCGCAGGCCAGCCAAAAGGACCAAAGTGGATGTTGAGCATGACCGGCCAAAATCTCGCAAACCCTCTAACTCAAATGCCACAAAGGCGACGAACCAGAGACGTGCAGCAAAATCGCAAGATGTATCAGTTATGGTAAATTCAGATGATGATCACGAAGCTACGCAACCCATAAAACCACAAAACAAGTCCTCGACCTCGACGACAAATAAAAATGCGGGAAACAAACGAAGAATTCTTCCAAAGAAGTCAGAAGGCACGTTGTTTGATGATGATGACGGGTTTGCAGATTCTAATAAAGACAGAAGACGTGTACCAGCAGGGTTTCGAGCTCTTGGGGGAGGTGTATTCGGGCTAGGCGCGCCGGGTCGACGGCTTGGTGGTGGTCGAGGATTAGACGCGTATGCAGAAATCTCTCCTTTGCGGCGGGATATTCGAGCTGCGAAAAATTAGACAACGTTTTAAGCACAGCTCTGTTGAACCGTTGAGGTCTACCGATCTTAGCCGCTCTTTAACATATTGAATTTAACTCAAATAGTTATACGGAGCAATTTACTATAGAAAGAATCACTAATTTCATTCACGATAAATACCTAGATGTGTATATACTAGGTAGGTAGTTAGCCAGCTCCATTGAACTTAAACTCCAAATGCTGCAGATACCTAGGGCACGTGATATCATTGGTTGGACTCTAGTGAGGTCATCTTTTAACTTGTTCCAGGAACAAAGATTCCGCATATTTATTATTGCAACTCAGAACAATTCAACTCTCACTTCCTCTATCCCATATGAAACTCCTCAATCTCCGTTCTTCCTGCCATGTGTGGCTACCAAAGGGTAAAGATTTTTGGGGGAGGAAATCGCAGGAAGTAATTGAGATATCAAAAAGATATGCGTCTTCGAAGAGATGGCAAGCTCGGCAAGCAAAGGACAAATACTCGAGAGAGGCAACAGTGAAAGGATTGAAAAGCCGTGCAGCGTTTAAGCTCCTACAGGTTCTAATCCCTTCAATGTCAACGTTTCTACTACCCTGGACTGACGATTAACCTCAACAGATCAATGACAAACATAAAATATTTAAACCTGGTCAAAGTGTAGTAGATTTGGTATGGATGAATACCTCCTTTACAGCTTCTCTTGGATATTACTAACTGTACAAGGGTTATGCCCCCGGATCTTGGTCACAGGTCTGAATGTCCCACCCGCCCTTTTCTTCCCTCGCTCATAGGTTCTGATCATTTTCTTCTAGGTTGCCGTTGATCTCACGCAGCCCAACGGTCGTGTGGTCGGGGTGGATATAATTCCTGCTCAACCACCGAAAGGCGTCTCGACAATACAAGGAAACTTCCTTTCGCCGCAGATACAAGCTTACGTCCAAGAATTCCTACGAAACCCTAATCGGGGAAGAGCACAATCTCTCAACCACTTCGAAAACGCCGATCCACATTCTCAATCAAAGACCGATGGCGAAATCGAGGAAACTGAGGGATATATTGATCGGGAACGGAGTGCTAGCTCGCACATTAGCCAGGTAGATGGGGATAATGAAGATATCCCCGATATTGCTGTCGGGGATAAGACCGTTGATGTGGTTCTAAGCGACATGTCTGCCCCCTGGGATCAAACCACTGGATTCTGGAAGAAAAGCCTTAGTGACCCATATCACAGGATGATGAATACGAGCGGAATGAGCTTTCGAGATCATGCCGGAAGCATGGTATGATTGATACGCTTTTCCAATTGTTTTTTCTTTCTTTCCCTGACTAATGAGGAAAATAGGATCTTTGTAGGGCAGCGCTGGAATTTAGTTTCAACGTCCTGAAAACTGGAGGTCATTTCGTTTGCAAATTTTATCAAGGTGCAGAAGATAAAGCACTGGAAAGGCAGTTGAAAGAATTATTCCAGGCCGTCCATCGGGAAAAACCAGAATCTTCTCGTGGTGTATGTTTATGAGAAGTTCGTTGGGCTTGATATCTCACTGATTAAATTTTCTACTAGGAATCGAAAGAGGCATACTTTATCGGTTTAAGACGGAAACATAATGCCGTCAGAAACGCCGTTCTCCCGGACAACTAGTGCTTGAACCGTAGCGGGGCCTTCCTTTGTGATATACCGCCTACTACTATAAATGGGCATGAAAGAATATGCGTTGGTCATTTATTCTAATATCCTAAATAATTTCTCCATCGCCTTCTTCGAAATCGCTTTCCTCGAAGTCAATGGACGCTGAGGCTTCTTCGGCTGCGCGCTGGATCTGTGGAATTTAGTTACAATTCCGACGTGTTTCCTCAGGGGGAGACTTACCTCCTTCAAGCCGCTCAACTCTTCAACATAACCACGTTCATTCACCGCCTTGCTAACGAAAGCCCACCCATGTTGCTTATAGGCATCGGTTATATTACCCGAGCAAGCACTACAACAATTGTAGCTCTTCCCTGATACGATTAGGTTCGAAAAATTAGACAGAAACCCTCTAATTTGATGGGGTATGATTCCAAGAGGGTGATCGGCGTGACTTTCTTGTTGGGGGGAGGATGCAGGAGCAGCTGGACCATCTGGATGCTGCAAAACGGATACAAATAACTCAACCAGCAAGGCAGATGCTATTGCAGCGATACCAGGACGAGTCACTGTACACTGTTGGTCTAGTGTTTGGTCCTTAATAGACTTTATATGAGTTAGCACAAACCACACATCCATCAAGTTTGAGTCAACGACTTACATCAGCCGGAGCAACAACGTCATTACAAAAGTAGCACCCCAGTTCGGTTTCTGGGGCTGAACTATTCTCAACGCCGTGACGCATTACAACATATGTGTCGAAGCCCAGCGCTGCATTCATCACTATTTTTCCGGTTGCTTTCCCCATAACGGTCGGTAACCACCGAGCTTCTCGAGTATCCAACAGAACAAATATCGCATCGTGCTCGTCAACGAGTTTCTTGAGTTCCTCAAATTCACGTTCGGCTTTCGAAGCGTCCGTTATTGGATGGCCTGGCATTGGGACAGATAGCACATGACCAGACGCGTCGACACCAGGATAGATTTCTTCAAGAGCGGCTGCGGCGCGATGGGCCTTTTTAGCCCCTCCTCCCAGGCAGTCATTAAATCCAAAAAGAGGTTGTCTAACCGGATTAGAGAATGACACAGTTCCATTATCTACAAACGTAATTTTCCGAACACCCCATCCCTATATCTTCAGCATTAGCTCGGCCATTAAGCTACATACAAGATATTCGGCTATACTCACCAGCAAATTACGTGCAACATAGCTCCCCAGAGTCCCTGCACCCAGTAAAAGGCATTTTGTGTTTTTAATTTTCTCGAGATTGAGGTTAGGGCTGATTCTCCACTTCATAAGCTTCAAGTTAAGGTCCACTGATTGATCAGCCAGCCTATTTCGTCTCGTTAGAACGCTATACTTGAACACTTTTAAAATAATATGAAATATTTAGACAAACCTTCTGGGATCCATATATTCTGTGAGATCGGTGATTCTTCCGGTTAGTTTGCCCGCGGCGTTTCGTTCCCACCCAGTGACTTTCGGCATGGGCATTTCAGACCCGAACTGTGAGTTATCATGTTCAGGTTGAGCTGCATCCGATCTCAGTTTTATGACAATACTTCGACCTTGATCCCTTTTCGACTGAACGTCACGATACCTAAGAATCTGGACGTCGTTAAGTCCCCATCGCTGTCGGACCAGGACCAACAAGTTCCTCAACATCCAACCTGGAGCATCCGGGTAGTTCGAGGGATCGGCAAAACAAACAAAACAATCCTCAGGCAAAGCTTCGTGGAAAAATCCGGATTCGAAACCTGAAAGGGATGAGATTTTCCAGGAAAAACCCAGTTCTTTAGCTATCGGAGATAGGGGTTGCTGGTTTTCGACATGTTCTCTGTTAGGCTGCGTACCACTTGACGAACCGTTGGCCGCGTGCCAATCCTTCTTAGCAAGAAAGAACCCGTGTTGGCGAGCATCAACACCGTATCGCCATGTTTGAACGGCGTCAACTAAGGTGGAACTTTCGTTGCTTGCCAACGGCTTCGGATCCAGCACGGGTGTCCATGAGGGTGATGAATGGATTGCGGGGAAAGCAAACCAATACGAAAATTTGTATTTCTTCAAATCCGCAAAGGAAAGCGCAACAAATGACACTAGCAGTGATGGACAGGAATAAATGGTTCCATCATTAATTGCATCCCATATCTGTTCCAAGTGTTCCACTCTCAGTACCAAACGTTACACTCAGGATGCTGGATGTTGCGTACCGTCTTTCCAGTTTGTAATAAAAGAGCATTCTTGTCGGTATTGCGGTATTCTTCAATAGTATTGACATTCTTTATCATTCCTTCAGCCCTATAGTAGCCAGCGGGTACTCTGCGTAATCGTGATTGTGAGTGAATATCATGTTTGCCAGAAGTGGTTCCACTTACTCATCTCGGGTCAACGCAGTTCCATGAATTTGCATCCGACAGGAAGTCTCCGGGCGATCGGCAGATCTAATCTCATAGAGCCCAAGCAGCTTACGAGCGGAGTCATCAAGTTTGTCATGATTTATTTTCAGCGAAGCCAAGGATGTATAGAACGGAAGTTCTATATCAGAGGCGAAGGGTGTATACTGCATGTTGGCGACAGACGACTTCAGTCCAAAGCAAATTCAACTGCTTGGAATAGGGATTCCAGTAAATAAATAACAAGTTGCAGTAGAGCGTATTTCCCGGTTTTGTTTCTCAACAGGTGATCAATGGCCTCGTGGGGATATCAGCTGGGGTGAGATTGAAGGAGGACACTGATTTAACAAAACTCCCTTATGCTTGCTTAGAAAAAAATAATATAGCCTATAGCCTCCAAAAATGGGTTGCGTATGCAAACAGAAGATAAACCGGATTCTTTTAGCAAAAGTCGAAAAGCTGTTAGTTGAATTCCCATCAGTTAGCAACCCAAAACCTATGATGTCTTTGTTCTGGACATGTCTGATTAGCGATCAACTGCTCGGCCGCCAAGAAACTCTGTTTAGCCGCCTGTGTCACATGATCCGCTCGAATATCAGCGAGATCCATTGTGTGTGTTGGCAAAGGATATCATATTGTAAATAGTAAGTTAAAGACCTCGGGAACCCTTATGAATCTGCCTTTTCTTGAACATCGATATTATATTGAATACCGTCAAAATTTATGACGAACAATCATAAAACCCTCCCTAATTTCTCCCCAAAAAATATCTAATACACCATGCTACTTGGTCTATGTGGAGGTCTATTGCCGGAACCCTATTTATATGCATTTTAAAATTAAAAAATTAAAAATAGCAGAAGAAGACTGATGTAGTTTTTAGGAATATGCTCCGGGAAACACTCCGTTGCTGAATACTTAATCCAAAAACATGGATTCCACCAGCTCCAACTCGCCCACAGGCCCAATCATCTTCTTGGAGAAAATGAGCTGCCTCCATCCTTCGGAAACCAAGCACCTAAAAATGGGTCTCGCGTATTTCAGACTGTCGATGAGCTTCTCGATTTCGTATCAAAAAAATGGCAAGATCGTTGGATTACTACCGATATCTGGGATGAGGCAACGCTAGAGAGACTCCTTATGAGGCCTTACTTCCTTCTAGTAAGCGTGGATGCTCCAGTTAGCCTCCGATGGAGCCGCTTCACTGAAAGGTACTTGAATGCTCTCCCTGGCTTGCACTAGATCCCCGCTCAATACTAACAGTATCAGGTCTTGGCGTCGGCAATTAGATCCCCCCGATCTCGAGAAATTCGTTCTCTGGAACGACAAGCACCTATACGACAAGGACACCGGTATTGCCTATATGACAGATCGTGCTCAGGTTCGATTGTTTAACTCGTCATCTTCATTGCATGAATTGCACTCGGCGCTGGAAAAGCTAGATTTAGCTAACGAGCAACGTCTCCGCCCTGGCTGGGACCAATATTTCATGCAACTAGCTTCTCTAGCAGCTCAACGAAGCAATTGCATGAAGCGGCGAGTAGGGTGCGTGCTTGTCCGAGAAAAGCGAGTTATGAGCACAGGATACAATGGGACCCCTCGAAATACGAAAAACTGTAATGAAGGCGGATGTGAGATTTGCTGCTGCCTGAATACATCTAGACACTTTATTAACTATTGACAGGTCATCGTTGCAACTATGGAGAGGGTGGTGGTGCTGCACTGTCTACCTGCCTTTGCATCCACGCAGAGGAAAATGCTCTATTGGAGGCCGGACGTGAACGAATAGGGGAAGGTGCTATATTATATTGCAATACGTAAGTTCTGAGGGCTTGCATCTCTGGGTATTCCAGAAGAGAATACTAACTGTGCGTTTCCTGCAGCTGTCCCTGTCTCACTTGCAGTGTGAAAATTGCACAGCTTGGCATATCTGAAGTGGTCTATTCGCAGAGCTATAACATGGATAAGGAAGTTAGTATCTACAATATCGTTCATACTACCTAGAGATACGGTACTAATGTACCTCAGACTGCATCGATTTTAGAAGAAGCTGGTGTAAAACTGCGCCAGTTCTCACCCGTGAGTCCCGGTTTTCCAAAGAATCGTGTTACAATATATACTAACAGAATTTTTAGCCGCGCAATGGATTAGTCTACCTCCAAAGGTCAGATATACTAATTAGTACTGACCACGAAGTATTTAGTTCAGAGCCAACTATATGATAGTGGTGTGAAAGACTGTCTGTATTCGCGCCCTTCAATTGTTAGAAAGTGCAAGTATTTTTCTCTTTGTCTCTAATTTTAATCAATTATTTTTATTTTTACAGTCAGCGCACATTTGTATGCGGTAAGAAAGAAATATATCAAAATTAGATGAAGCCATGAAGAATTCTCCGAATGCTTCTTGCTTCCAGGCACATATATAACCTTATCTAGTAAAAGAAACTTGGCAGAGAATAGATTACGGATGGTAATAGTAATACGTATCGCTATTGGTTGGTTCCAACTGGCAAATCAAAGGTTTTCCTTCTCTTTTCCAATAATATTAAGGTTAAGGTTTATGCTCCTTTCTATCTGACTCATCCCGCCTCAATTATTCTTCAGATTCGATCTCCATTTGCCAATTCAACAATTTAACCGACAATCAGCACTGCTAAGCCATTTTTCTAGCAGCATTGTGCCTTTATTCTGTACAAAATGCCTGTTGTCCATCTGCTAGATTATGTAGCAGGTAACATTCGGTCCCTTGTCAACGCCATTGAGAAGGTTGGATATCAAGTTGAATGGATAAAATCGCCAGAAGATGTTCAGAATGCTGAGGTCAGTAAAACAAACCCTAGGCCATGAGAGATATCACTGACATGCGTTTTCCTGTAGAAACTCATTTTGCCCGGCGTTGGGCACTTTGGGCACTGTTTAACTCAGCTCTCAAATGGAGGATATCTTGAGCCAATAAGAAAACACATAGCCGCTGGCAAGCCTTTTATGGGCATCTGTGTCGGCATGCAAGTTCTCTGCGAAGGTTCTGCGGAGGATCCGACCGTCCATGGTTTGGGGTTAATACCTGTCCGCCTGGCAAGATTTGATTCTACCAGTAAAAGTGTTCCCCACATAGGGTGGAATTCAGCCAAATGCCCCAGCAAAAGCCCAGAGAAATACACCAGTCTCTATGGCCTTCATCCACAGAACAAATACTACTATGTTCATTCATACGCAGCTCCTTACGAGGAGAAGGCACTTGCTGATCAAGGATGGACGGTTGCGACTGCAACTTACGGGGACGAAACGTTTATTGGTGCTATTGGCCGTGATAATATATTTGCGACACAGTTCCACCCAGAAAAAAGTGGCAAAGCTGGCCTCCGCTCGCTTGAGTCTTTCTTGAATGGCCAAAACATCCAAATTTTGGACTCCCCTTCATCTCCAACAAGGCCAAGTGGTCTAACAAGACGGGTGATTGCATGTTTGGATGTCCGTGCGAATGATAATGGTGACTTGGTAGTAACAAAGGGGGATCAGTATGACGTCCGTGAGAAGAGCGGGCAGCAAAGTGGAGGACAAGTCAGGAATTTAGGAAAGCCCGTTGATATGGCGAGACGATATTATGAACAAGGCGCCGACGAGGTCACGTTTTTGAATATTACTTCTTTCCGAAATTGCCCTGTTGCAGACGTCCCAATGCTGGAGATTGTGAGGCGAACATCAGAAACGGTTTTCGTGCCATTGACAATCGGCGGCGGCATTAGGGATACCATTGACACCGATGGTTCTAAAATTTCAGCCTTGGACATCGCGAAGATGTATTTCAAGTCTGGGGCTGATAAGGTTAGCATTGGATCGGATGCAGTTATCGCTGCAGAAAGTTACTATGAAAATAACCGCACCCTCAGCGGCTGCACTGCAATCGAGACAATATCGAAGGCATACGGCAACCAAGCTGTAGTAGTCAGTGTCGACCCGAAACGAATTTACGTTAGTAAGGCGGAAGACACAACGCATCGGACGGTCAAAACGAAATTTCGGAATGCCGCCGGTCAAGAATTCTGCTGGTACCAATGCACCATAAAAGGGGGAAGGGAAGGCCGAGATATTGATGTCTACCAGCTTATCAAGGCAGTAGAGGCCATGGGGGCAGGAGAAATCCTTCTTAATTGCATTGACAAGGATGGGAGCAACAGTGGCTTCGATCTTGAGCTCATCAATGACGTGAAATCTTTTACAACAATTCCGGTTATTGCGTCCAGTGGGGCAGGTAACCCCGGTCATTTCGAGGAGGTTTTTAAGCAAACTGCCACCGATGCAGCTCTAGGAGCAGGCATGGTACGTACTATTGAATATTATAATATACTCCCAATATATACTAACTTAGGAAACTAGTTCCATCGGAATGAATACACTGTGAAAGACGTAAAGGATTATTTGAGCTCCAAAGGACTTCTAATCCGCGAGTTTGAAGGATAGCCATGAGTGATCATGCGAAGAATAATTACTAGAACAGATATATTTGAATCAATAAAAGTTCAATAAATACATGTCCTTACATAGTTTAGAGAGATGCAAACAACAGCTAACGATGTCATCACCCTTTTTCAGGGATTGATTCAATAGAAATATTCCAAGTCTATAGAACTCCAGCTCTAACTCAAACTCTATTCCGTGGTAGGATATAGGACCTACATAGGTATAATAGCTTCATTTTGATTTTGTTGAGTTGTGCACAGCCGCTGCTGACTAATCATACAGGCTGATCCATGGATGCATGCATTGATGCCTTCCAAGATTGAAAGCCGCCTCCTTGCTGACTAATATGGAAAATTCCCTTCCTTCACCTTGGAAGTTTCGCCCTGGTCCAACCCGCCACCTTCATCTATCATCCATCATCCATCTTTCATCTTCCATCTTCCATCTTCCTCTTCTCTTTCAGTGTCCTTTCACCATCCCTTCATCACCATCTCACCTCTCCTTAACGATCCGCTGCACCATTTTATACCCAACTACTGACTACTTGTGACTGAGTATCTTTGTTTTCAACTTTCAAATGTACAGTAATCCGTTCGGTTAATCCTCATTCGCCCCACCGGCAAAACTGCTTCTACCTATCTTATTGGTATCCAAGTCGCCGCCTCTCTTTTTCCATCACATTTACGGTTTTTGAAAGTTGCGCTCGAGGGTATTTTAGTAAGGACTCGGAAACATCAGTTGGATTATAATAGGTATTGGGATTCGGCTGGCTTGAAATTTATTCTTGTTACTGTGTTGCTAGGTTGCGAGACAATCGAAGGCTTTTATTGTCCTTCCTTTTCCTTCGCAGAGCCCGAATACCTGTTTTATGTACAAACCCGTTACTTCATACTGTTGTTCTGGGGATATCTTAATCCACGTTTATTCCCTCTTTTTTTTTTAACGCAAGAAAATCCTATCAACTTATCGATACAAACATAATCCAGTTGAGATTATTCCAGTCTCGTTCTGACATCCCCAGTCACTCTCCTTGCTCAATAAATCGATCGTCAAAGGACTTTATAATCAGGTCACCTTTGTGGTGGTTGGCAAAGCTGAGACGAGTCGGAACATTGCATTATTGTTTAGACACTTCCTACCTTGATCTGAGTTCCCTAATCCAAATTATTGTCCATTGTTAACTCCTCCCATCAATTACCATGACTTCTTCTGTTCATTTCAAGTTCAAATCTCAGAAGGAACCCTCGAGGGTAACGTTTGACGGCACGGGTATATCAGTTTTTGAGCTGAAAAGAGAAATCATCAATCAAAATCGACTAGGCGACGGAAGTGATTTCGAACTCGCAATTTATAATGAAGATACCAATGAAGGTAAGTCTCAAAAAAGGGCCATGTGTACCTAGCTAGAAATATGACGTCGCAGACCTAACTCTTTTCGCATAGAATACGACGATGATACAACCATTATCCCACGATCCACGTCCGTAATCGCCCGCAGGCTTCCTGCGGCCAGACCAGGGAAGGGCGGCGCGGCACGCTATGTCTCTGGTAAAATGCCAGTGAACGCGCGTAGTTCGTCCAGGATTGAAGCCCCTGCATCCAGCCGGGCTGTCAGCGGTGGTGTCAGCGGTGGAGGAGCAGCTATAAACAATATTTCCGATTTGAATGCTGCCCAATCTGAAGATGAAAAGATCAAGGCATTGTTTAGCTTGCAAGAAACACAATGGAAGGAACAACAAAATGAAATGGCTAAGTAAGTCACTCAACAATCCACCATTTATTGCAGTGACCCTATAAGTATCCACACTTGCTAACAAAATACTATTTAACAGTGCTACTCCAGTTCCATTTAATCGAAGCAGAGGGAAACCTGTCAATGTTCCTGACCACCCTCCACCCCCAGGTTATTTATGTTACCGTTGCCGAGAGAAAGGTACGTCGCTATCAGTATCTATAGTGGATATTTTCACAGGCTAACATATTCATAGGTCATTGGATACAGGCATGTCCCACCAATAATGACCCTAAATTTGATGGTCGTTATCGAGTTAAACGATCGACGGGAATACCCCGTTCCCTCCAGAAACAGGTTGAAAAGCCTGATTCGTTGGCATTGGATGGTTCAAATGAAGATTCGAAACTTTCTGGGGTAATGGTAAATGCGGATGGCGACTTTGTGGTTGCCCAACCAGACAAGGCGTCGTGGGAATTGTATCAGGAAAAAGCCAAAGCTTCTGCTGCAGCCGCAGCTGAATTTGCGGCAGCTGAAGGGAGCAGGGAGATACAGGCGCGTGGTTTACAGTGTCCAATTGATAAACGATTGTTACTAGAGCCAACGAAAACGCCATGCTGCAAAAAAACTTATTGCAATGATTGTATCACAAATGCATTGATCGAAAGTGATTTCGTTTGCCCTAATTGTTCTACGGAAGGCGTATTATTAGACAACCTAACGGTGGACGAAGAGGTTGTGGCTAAGTTAAAGGATTATCAAAAGAGGAAGGCTGAGAGGAAGGAGAAAGAGAGAGAGCAATCAGTTAGCGAAAAATCCACTGTATCTCCTCCCCTAAGAGTTGTTTCGGAACCCGCCAACCAAAAGCTCGTGTCTACTTCTTCCCCAAAACTTCCAATCCAATCTAGTTCAACATATCCGAAAAAGCGACCTGCAGGAGAAGGGGATGAAAACAATAATGGGCAGGAAGCTGCTGCTACTGCACCAGCGATGAAAAAGCAGAAATCAAACGACGGCCAACCTCATGTCAACAACCATCACAACCAAAAAGCAGAACCTCCCAACAGATTTTCTCCGTCGCCGTTTAATCAGCAACTACCACCCGGAAATTTCAATTCCCCATCTCCCCAACATTTCTCAATGACTGGGTTTTCTCCAAATAACGTGATGGCAATGCCGGGATTTATTGGCGGTGTAAATAGCGCTACTCCTATGCTGAATGGATATGCTCAAGGCGAAAATGGATGGAATCAAATGGCGAATAATAATATGAATTTCGGTGCGCCTAACGGACCATATATGAACAACTTCAACCAACCAATGATGCCAGTGGGTGGATATGGGCCAAGCAATTTCGGCCCTGGCCCAGGCGGGATGCCTATGAATATGAATTTCATGAACCAACCTCCCAGCCATCTACCACAAAGACCGCCGTTCCAACAAAACACAGCAATGGCAACCTTCTCGAACCAGCAACGAACCAGTTTCGGGCGGCCATTCGCGAAGGAAGAAGACAACGCATACTTACGCCAGCCGGTGAACCCACATCGGCACCAGGCGAGACAAAAACGAATCAGGCCAAGTGACTATCGGGAACTGTAGGGCTACGAATAGGAAGGGGCCCAGGTCCTGATACATTATCACCGCGGTATTGTGCTTTATTTCTAAATTTATCGGGCTTTTTAGCGTGGAGTTTATCGCAGATGGGATGGTTGAGAAATTCGTGGATCAAAAAGAATTGCTCATCTTTTTGGCTTTAATGGGATATCTTCTAGTGTTGTGCTAGAGGATTAATCTAAAGTTCTCCTTACAGGAGCCCCCTTCATTGCTTCCCTGCTTTTCCTCAACTTATCTATAATTTAGGCCAGCGTTATTTTTGATTCTTTATTCAAAGTAGCCAATGAATAGCCAATAAATTCTACATTACTATCTTAGAACAAAACAAGTAGTTAACACGCTAGACCCCTTGATTAAAATGCCTGTTGGGCCTTACACCAACACCACACACCCATGCCCAAGAAGGCCGGATTGGTTACAAGTTTGATTCCTCTTATATGACAAGGAGTCCCGGGGAATGTCCCAGACTTTATTCAGTATTAAAAGACGAAATAGAACATCTGAAATGCAGACTACAATTACAGCCTATAACGAGCTACTTAGCAACGTTCGCCAATCCAACTGAGCCCTTAGAGCAATCTGTAGGGAAGACACTACGAGGGTGAGCTCGCTGGCTGGGCTAAAACTTACTCTTTTAATCAAGCTACATGTAGGAAGGAAATGCAGGAATGTAAGATTTGTTCTACTATGAATATGAATTGTATGGTTGCAACCCAATTAACATGTTAAATTTCTTCATGACAGAGTCTACTGTCAAGTTTCCCGACGCCTTCCTTCCAACTCATCGGCCAGAAATTTAGCATCCCGCTTCCCGCGGTCGACATCAATCAGTAACATCAGTGGCAATGGGATGAGAATTAGGACGGCCAAAAAACCAAACGCGGGTCGAATCTCTCCGTATCTATCAGTTATCATCCCGACAATCGCAGGACCGAAAATGCTCGACCCTTTATCGGTGATGGCATACAATGCGTAAAAGGATGCCTCGAAACCAGGTGGTATTAACTCTCCGAAAAAGCTCCGACAGTAGGATGACAGCCCGCCCATAACAAGGCCATAAACAGCCCCCAGCATGTACATTTCCCACGGTTTCTGAAGGCCAAATACACCCAGCCTCTTAATCCACGGGATGAACCCAAGAAGCCCGTAAAAGGGGACGAGCTCGAAAACACAAATACAAGCGATGATGGTCTGCGAGGCTCGCCAGTTTAGCCGACGTGACAGAGAGTTCCAAAAAAAGGCGCCGCACACCCCCGAAATCATTGCTATTACGTTGATCAAGCCAAGGGCAGCCAGGTTCATATCCAATTGCGTTTTGGCAAATAAAACAGCAGTGCCGCTCACTGTGGCAATGCCATCGGAAAGAAGAAACCACGCTGCTAGGAAGATAAGAACATCCTTGAGGTGGCGGGCTTGAAGAGCCGTGCGACCGAGAGACTTCCATGCGTACACGATGTAACTAACCCACGGCCACATGTTGTTGTCTCTAGCAGAGCTAGGAAGAGGAGGCCCGGGGCGAGGACGGAGCCACATAGCAGCTGGTATCGTAAAAAGTAACCACCACAATCCAATTCCGAAGAGAGCCAAGCGTAAGGAGAATGTCGTCGAGCCTGTGGCTACCACAATGAGGATGGATACGATTTGCAAAATAACAGCCCCAACATAACCAATCCCGATCCCATTAGAAGAAATCTTTGTTGATAACTGGAGCTCCGCTGATATTTTTGGAGATTTGAACTGAGAGCCATCAATAGGGATGTTGATATCGCGCTCAAGTAGTGGCGATGTGGACGACATACTACTAGGCGGGCGACTCTCGCTAGATATAGGCTCGTCGGACACATTGGAAGATTGCCCATCATCGAGAAAAGAGCCAGCTGGGGCTGATTGAATGGTGGGATGATGACGAACAAGCAGAGGCAGAAATGAATTGAGCAATACAAATGAGGCACCAAAGCAAGTATTCGCTATAATTGCTAGCAATGCGCCGAACAAATAAACTTGCGGAACAACGCCCAGAAAAAGCATGGTAGATACCGCTCCAACAACAGCAAAGACCAAGAGTAATGTCTTGCGGTAGACGCCGTGATCCGCCGCTCCAGACATGGAGATGATAAGCAGTGACTGTATAAATACACTCACAGAAAATGTGTACATCGCAAAACTAGCAGTGTTTATTTGCATTCCCAGGAAATATACTACACATTGGCTGGTTTTGGGCGAACGTGGACCGCTCGGAGAGGAGGCAGTCGAACTCGATAAATCGGATGATGTCCCCCAGCTTGCGCTGCATGGCGTGGATTTGTCAGAAAGGAGAACTCCTCGATCCCTGGCCATCTGCTCCAGGGTGATGGGAAGAAAGGATCCTGTTTGCAGATTCAGGGTTTAGTTAGGTCTCTCGATTAAGAAGGGATGAGAAAATACTCGAGTGCATTTCGCAATTCATCTCGGCGCTCTCTCAGTCTCTCTCACTTTCTCTCACTTTTTGCTCTCTCTCTTCACAAACACCTAACTTCTAGTTGTAGATAGCTGCCGTATTCCCTTGTTCATAGCTGATGGAAAAAAGAAACACTGATTGAAGTAACTCACCCATAGCACAAACTGTAAACACCTCCGCCGCCCACCCATAACAGTACCATCCCGCCAGCTCCTTTTTGCTCGTGTGGCGAGTATCATCCTCGGGGTACTTATGGTCTGCCAGCTCATCAGAATCCATCATTGAATGTCCATGAAATAACACTCCAGCCTTTGCATTAGAGCAGAAGTTGGGGCGGTAGGAGAAGGAGAACAAGCAAACAAGTTGCAAGACATTTAGGAATCTGAGGAATTGAAATCTACGCTCGTGACCAGCAGAGCTGAAAACAATAAACAAACAAGTGCAAACATGATCAGCACAAAGAAAATTTGTACTTGTTTCAGCAAGTTAAAAATATTCATTAAATTAATACCTTTCTAAACAACTCTAATTCTAATTTAATTTATAATCTTTAATATTCATCTTTAGCAATGAAAACACATTTCATAGCTTAAAATTCTTGATAGTAGTAAGTATTATAGTACTATTTCGAGTTTTATAACTGTACTTTTTATAAAATAAAATAACTACTTAGATTAATTATTAATACAGTTAAACATTATAAAAAATATTATTATTATGTATTATTAACTAGCTAGCTGAGCTTTAACTAAATGAGTGAGAAGTCTATTTCTACAACTCTTCAGCATGGCGCCACATTCTAAGTGACCAAATGGTGGAGATCTGGTTAGGGGCACATTCTGTAAGTTGACATATCATATTGAAGATTCTTTGCCATGCGCCCTCCTTATTCTGGCCTCTTAGTTTATCTTGGGTTTAGATAAATCCTGCACTTATGCTGTCAAGGGAAACTCGGGAACTACAACTACGTTATTCCAATCTAGAACTTCAGCGCTTGTGTAATCGCCTTTGAACACAACCCGCCAGAGCTTAGGCTCTTTTTGTGCTGGTTTGAATGTTAGCTGGAGGTTATCCTGGGACGGCAAAGATCATTATGACATAAGGCCTACCTATTTTCTTTGGCTCGGAGTGTCGGCAGTCGATGATAATCCAATCCTCCAGTAAGCCTTTCTGTATCCAGGGACCATAGGAACCGGTGGGAAGAAACCGCAGGCAATGCTCCGCAAGCCTGTCTCCGTCTCGAAGGAGTTCTATCCCCCATTTTCGTTCCGTCAGTCGAAAGTCAATGCGGCCCTTTCCTTCTCTCGACCACTCGCTAGAGATGCCAACACCAGGGCCTACGAGGTCTACAAACGCGCGGTAGAACTCATCTTGAAATTGAGCCTCTGGATTGGTCAGCTTCGACGATGGCCCCACACGTCCAACAGCTCCCATCTTCAGACTGCTTTTTGAGAAGTTCTTTAGGGTTTCTCGGCATAAGTCATGGATTGTAGGAAATCGATCGATAGGGAACGGTCGGCTGTAATCGCTCGAGAGATAGACTTCGGTATATCTAGCGATCTGTAAGAGAAGTGAAACCATGGAAGGCATGGGGAGAAATACTTTTCATGAATGCGCGTCGGAAACACGCAAACAAGTTCAGACCCTTCCATATCTAAAGCCTCAACATGAAGCCATCCGAGCTTAAAACACAACTGAATCCCGTCATCATCCGGATTGAAAGGGATGCTATGGCACTTCAACGTTCGTGTTAACGCTTCGGCCGCCCCAGGGGTGAGGTGGCGGCGATCCGGGAAGGATCGCGAGATCGCAAGATTAGAGAGTGTCCGCAGTACCGACAATTCATCCTCCAGTGCCTGTAAAACCTCTTCTTTGCGTAGTGTTTGGATTTGGCCATGTTTAATATGGGAACGATAGAACTGATATCGTCAGCGCTCAGTCAGGATTAGACCGTGGAAATTAAACCTACATTATAGATATGTTCGAGTAAGCCAGATACGGCGGCAGGGTGTCCATTCGATATCGAAAACAAATAGGTCAATGCTTCGGGATGGATGGTAAAGGATTGATTCAGGAGTGCGCATCTGCGCTTGGCAGCATCGTCATACTCGTCCCTATTGTAGAACAACCCAATATCTGGTGAGAACTCGACACGCGATGGGATCAGGGACACTCGCTGCTGGGTTCCGAAGCGGAGCGGCGTGGCCCTAATTTGGCTGGGTATATAGCCGCTTGAGGGACTTCCGTAGGAAGAAAATAGACAAAACCGGGGTCCGTATTTTTCGCCGCTTCGAGATTTCAGAATTTTTAACCAGAACACTTCATCCATGTATGAGTCTTGTGCTTCGTCCACGATAAAAGTAACATCGCTGGATAAGAACGAGTATTTGCTGAGGACTTTGCCATATTTAGCCTTGTAGAGTTGGATGCAGTATTCAACCGGGTCACCATCATTACACCAGCCGGTCAGAAGAACACATTCTTGTCGGAGGCGTTCGTAGTGTCTTTGCAAGAGCTCGGCTAGAATGGTTTTCCCAGACGATGGCGTGCCTCGTACGTGTATGACACCGCTCTCTTTGACCAAAGCGGCTAATTTCGAAACTGTCTCCTCTCGTAAGCATATGTGAGGAGGCAGGTCGAACGTCGTTTGTGTGGAGGGTCCCTGTACGGTTTGAGTTGTGGCTGCAAAATCTTATCCAGATCAGAAGCTAGCATACACATAAGTGTGAGTTCGACCTTACCTGTAGCGGTTGGCGGCGCTGAAGCGGCAGAAGCTTGTAAGTGGATCAGTTAGCTGAGTGATGACTCAAACTAGAGCAATTACTGTACCGAAGTCTTCATGGCGGGACATTAGATGATCACAATACTCGCAACGACTTTCTAGGATGTTGGAAGAGATAGTAGTGCATATTGCTTCCATGCACAGGCACTTGCTGCCATTTCCGAGTACGAAGGTGCATGGGCCCATCCTCGTCTGCACAACGCGCTGTGGCTCACTTTTGCTCAAAGGTGCGGAAGAGGATGAAGCTGGTACAGAGGATCCGCAATCGTTATACGAGAAACAGCCCGTCAGTATTCTTCGCAGGAACCTGGGCATGATAGCAACTAAATAGAAAGGGTTTGTCGATGAAGGACGAAGGACATCTCAGTTTTCGACGCGAAGAACCGCGTTGCAAATTAAAATTCTAGTTGGGGCGCTGTAGCGGGCTTCTGCTCGAGACCACACGTCAGCTGACCTCTTGACACACTAATTAAAGTCACATAATTCAGCCTGTTCTCTGACTAGTCAAGGAAACAGCTCATTATATAAACTTAATCTTATACAATTCTTTTTATTATTATCTTCTATTAAATTCTTTCTTCTCTCTCAACTTTATAGATCACTAGTTAATAACTAATTAATCTACTTTTAATATATTTATAATAATTATATTGAAGAAGTATATAAGTATTAACTAGTAAATATTTAATATCTGACTAGTTAGATAAAAATAAATATATATATGACTAGTTATATATTAATATAAAATAGATTTTTATTTTAATAATATGAACAAAATATCAAATTCTCACTGAGACAGATACACTCTCAAAGTTTCCTCACGGTTTCAGCTAACGCAAAGAGAATTGTCACCAGAACTGCCATTGAAATTTGTGTTTCTCTTGTTGATGTCACTGAAATGGCTGCTGGGCTCCTCTCCCAGTATGTGTGAAATCATCAAGACACCTACCTGGATGTAGATCACCACATTGGAGATAATGATGGTTTGTCAGGACAGCCTGAGCTGGAGGGTAGTGAAATGCACACCAGAATCAAAGCCCCGCGACAACCTACAATATGGGCCATTAGAAGTGCCAGGCGGGAATAATATAATAGTATCAGAAACTGTTAGTAATATTAGTATTGTAGCATAATCCACCCGTGCAAAAAAAATCACATCTTTAGAGATTCCTTTGACCGGAATGTCAGCAACCAAGGTGAAGGAGATAGCTGCCTTAAACGGGCGATGTAGATGGTCCTCAGGGTGGCGAGCAAATCATTACAAGCACCCGCGATGGAATTAGGGGAGATTCCAACCAGGGTAGAAAGCCGGTGATAGTGCTTGCCCTGGAGGTGGCACCATTCCGACTTCCGTAAGAGGACAGCAGATGCATACTGTGAGGTTGAACATGGAAGGAAAGAAGGGTAAAAGCGAGGGACGAGAAAATTGCATAGAGTCAAGATGGGCAAGAAGCACTGATTGGAGGGCTTTTGAGAAGCATTGACGGGACAGCCACGCAAGTTGATGCGGAATTGGAAGTCGCATCTGAGTATCTTCCTCGGGAGTTTCCAGTATTCTCGCAAGTTCAGGTGGTGACTGTGTTGCAGTTTCCTGAATCTTGACCACCGCGCCTTCTCGATAAGTACCTGCATCCGGTTCTCGACAGTGACTGCTGTATATTCCAAAGGAAATAAACAAGGTATAAAATCCCGCTCATGGCCCGGTTTCGTCCCTCTTTCTTCCACTCTTCTTCAACATTGCATTCTGCTCATTGACACAATCATCCACACATCAGGGTTCATGTCATGAAACCTATCCCGTTATTCCTCTTATGGGGATAACTGAAAAGGAGGAGTGGCATTCAGTAAGCCGCCCGCGTCCTTATCTCAGTTGGCGGATGGCCTACAGGGGCTTCTATGATTGTCAAGGTCAGTATCTTGTTTCTCTTCCTGTGGGTGTCTTACCATGTAATGCTCTTCTCATGCTCAAACAAGCACCTCGTCCCTGTAAAACACCAGGCCCATGCAATTCTTTGGAAAGAAAAAAAAAGTGGACTTCAGACAACCAACTTGCCATAGAGGTAGAACGGCTTCGCCGTTCTACCTCTTGGTAGGATGTTGGAAATAATGCTCATCACAAGTCCTAGGAATATACTCTCCTCTACCCCTGTGAGTCTGTCACCATTAGCAGAACACCGCTCCGCGAACTACCTTACACCAGCCCAGAATGGACGTGGATGTGAGGAGAGAGCACAAGAGACGGGGATTGCCAAAGGGAGAGAAATGTTGGAGAAGGGGAGAGCAAAGGTGAGGACCCTCTGTTGAACTTGAATGATGACAAAACCAGTATCGACCTCTGAGCTCACGCAATGATGAGGTTGCTAATCTTCTGACGAGCACCAACTGGGGGTCGGGTTTTTTTCACGGGTTTTATACCCGGCTTTCCGTCACCGCACCTTACTCAGCCAACCTGGCTGACAAACGGAGAAGACCATAGTTTTAAGGCACAGAATCGATGACGTCATCGTGGCGTTATCGTACCCCACGGTTTACCTCATCCAGTTTGGCGCGCCTGACACCAAGCTTTCACAGTCAACACTTTCTCCATATGATTCAGTTGATGAATGTGCAGTGTTTTTGTTAGAAACCTTGTGTTGAATTCATGAAGTTTCAAGAATAGATCTCATATGTAACAAGATTACACTTATATTAATCACATCACTAAGAGTTTAATTGAAAAACACTTCAAATGAAAAAACCTTATACAAAAAAACAATAAAAGCATGTACATGTACAAGAGAAGAAAGAGAGTACTAAATATCTCTATATAAAGAAGAATAACATCAGCTGAGAAAGATATAATAAAAAAGATAAAAATAAATAGTATATATAAAATTTAATATATATTAAAGTAGAAAAACTCTATTAAATAGAATATAAAAATAGATAATCTAGCTGCAGCTATATATACACTCAGTAAAATTCTTAAAGAAAAGAAGAGAAATAGAGAGATTAATAAAAAAGAAAAGAAATATTTTTAGAAAATAATAAAAATAATAAAAAGAGTGAAAATATAGTTGTGTGATCAGTTACTGAGAAAATTAAAATAAATAATAAATATATTAATATATCAGAATTGAGAAATATTTTATATACTGTGTTAAAATTGAATTGACACTTCAAATGAAAAAACTTTATATAAAAAGATGATAAAAGTGTGAATAAGAAAAGAAAGAGAGTGCTAAGTGCTTCTATATAGAGAAGAATAACACTGACTGAGAAAGATGTAATAAAGAAAATAAAAATAGATAATATATATAAAACTTAATATATATCAGAGCAGAAAAACTCTGTTAAATAGAATATAAAGATAGATAATCTAGTTATAGCTATACATACATTTACTGAGATTTTTAAAGAAGAGAAGAGAGATAGAGAGATCAATGAAAAAGAAAAGAAGTATTTTTAAAAAATAATAAAAATAATAAAGAAAATGAAGATAGAGCTGTATAATCAGCTACTGAGAAGACTGAAATAAGTAATAAATATATTAATATATCTGAATTCATATAATAAGCTCAATGAAGCTCTGATATAAATAATAGTTACTATTAAAAGAAAACTCTCAATTAAAATTATATTAATAAAAATATTAAAAGAGATGATAATTATATACTGTAGCTGTAATATTATACTAAATACTGAGTATATCTCTGAAGTGATTATAAAGTGAATAAATAAAGTTATTAAAAATATAATAAAGAGTACAGTAGTGATAATAAAATATATACTTAGTAAAAATATAATATTAATAATAGATACTCAGAATATTAAAACAGAATTGATAGTAAATAATAACTGAATATATAAATAAAAGAATAAAGTATATATAAAATATAAAATATATACAGTGTTAATTAAAAGTGTACTACTGAATATTATTAATTGAAACACTCTGAAATGAACAGTTAAAAGTATATATAAATAGAATTTAACTCTATAATACAGAGTATTGATTTATAAAATAAATAAAATTACAGTAAAATAATAGAGATTTCATGAAAATATAATTATTAATATAATAGTATTATATCAGATTAATACTTTAATAGATAGTAATATTATTTTAAATAATGAATACTACACAGCTGAGATTTTTTATAGAGAAATTTAAATAATTTAATATTTTAACTATCAGTAATATAAATATATTATCTACTTCTATTGAAGAGAGAAAATCTATAGTTATTATATATAGAAGAATCACAGTGATAAAATCTACTTAAAAATACTAAAAAAAAGTAAGTTTAAATATAGTAACTATTAAGAAAATCACACAGTCTGAAATCTCAGCTGTCTAAAGAGAAAAACTATTACTAAAAATATAAAGAAAGTACTGATAGAGTGATTAAAATACTATAAAATAAAAATATCAGATATAGAAAACTTTCACTATTTAAAAAAGAGAAATAGATTATAATA
>PDND01000167.1:0-65361 GCA_002572855.1 [Emmonsia] crescens | reverse complement strand
AGTAGAAAATAGAGATTTTTAATATTACAGCTGATATATTTTAAAGCTTATTACTATTATTAATTCTCTTTCTATTCTATAATAAAAAGCTACTATAGATATACTCTTCAGAGAACAGATCAGTGAACTGTATAGACTTTATAAATAATATAAATATAATAGTCTATAAATACTTAATAGAAGTTAACTGTATACAGCTGTAAATAATATATAGAAAGTATAAAGAATAAGTAAATAGATATAAAGTTATCTTCACTTTTTAGAAATATAAGCTAATACACTTTATCAGAGTATAAACACACTTTAATTAAAATTATTCTCTGCAACTGTTACAGCAGATCATTAAATTATAGAAGATTATAAAAATATTAAATATTTAACTGAATTCAAAGCTACAATGAAAGAATTATATAAATATAATTATAGAAAAAATGAAATTATAGATAAAAATGTTAATTTAAATTATATAAGTTATCTGAGATATATCTCTTCATCAGATTAGAATAATATATAATATAATTATATAGTCAGTTATTATTTATAACACAATTGTATAGTATTAACTGTGAGTTAAGTATGAAAATAAGTTATAAAATAAGCACTGAACAGAAGATTTAATGAGAATTTAAAATAAATATTTAAAAGCAGTGATAGAGATCTACAGAGTAATACTTATATTTATACTGAAAACTGAAATATATATATCATCACTGAACATTTATCTTGATAAAGTGATGATAAAAGTTATAAAAAGAATGAAGAGCTCAGACATGACAGCTCAGATTAAAAAGATATATAAAATAGTAAAAGTTAAACTGTGAAGAAGAGAATAGAGACTAAGAAAGTCTATTAAAAAAATACTACACTCTGAAAAATTATCAGAGAACTGAGAAAAAATCTAAATAGAAGAAGTAAAAAGAGAAAATATATAGAGTATAAGATCAGTGAGTACTAAATATATCTTCTTTTAATAATAAATTAAAAGAGAAATTTTAAGTAGATGAAGAAAATAATGAAAGATAAGAGTATTATTATAATATAAACTCTTTGAATAATTTTCAGATAAGAAAACTATTAACTGATATAAAAAACTGAGTAAGACTAGAAGCTCACTGATTATTCAGCTTTAATCAGATAAAACAGATCTAGTAGTATTTTTTAATAGAAGATAGATATCTGACTACTCAATATCAGTCTATAAATATAAATATTTATATGAAATAGTAATACATGTGATTATACACTGTAATCACTTTTAATATAGTCAGAATAATCTACTTTATAAAAATAGACTAGATAAGAAATAACTTCTAGATATTAAAGAAAAACTATATTACTTAATAAAATGATGACTGAATCAGAGAATTCTATTATAATTCTCACTAATCAGAACACTAAGTATCTATTAATAATAATTATATAAAATAAAACTGAAAGAATGCAGAAAGTGTAATCACTCTCAGTAAATATAAGTTTAGTATATCAGAATAGATAAAAGATGATTATAGTATATATTAAATATCTAATTTATATATAGAGCATACACATCTTCACTCATTTTATATGAAAAACATTTTTTCTCTATTTAAAAGATAAATATAGTGTATATCTTAACACTCAGTATACACAGAAAGCATGTATACTCTCACTCATTTCACACAGAAAGTGCTTTTTCTTTGTCTTAATAGAGTATATAAGACATACTCATTCTCTCTCTCTCTCTAAGAATAGCAGTGACTGATTTTCAGTAACTTGAAACTTCTCTAATTATTTGAATAGATCTGATATATATGAAGTTTTTGACTCAGTGATAAACAAGCTTATCATATAATTTTCTCTGTTAGATAGTATACACAGTCTTCTTACATATTCTTGTGATTAAATGATGTATGAAATAATAATAATAATCTGTGATTATTTTAAACTTAAAAATACTTTAAAGTTCAGAATTTCATTCTTTTAGACAGTGTACTATTATAAGAAGTTTTTTATTATAGATTTTATAGTTATATTCAGTAGAGTTCAGTTTTTTAGATATAAAAATACAAGATTATAAAACATCTTCATTATTATATTATAATATAGTCTTTTCAGTAATATAGTTAGAGAAGTCAGCTTCAATAACTGTTTTATAGTCAGAGTTAAATATTATTAATAGAGAGATACTAATAAATATCTTCTTTATTTATATAAATACAGCTTCAGTATTCACTGATTATTAGAATACTAAGTTTTTCTTAATAAGTTTAATAAATAGTTAAATAATATTCAAGAAGTTTTATATAAATTATTAATAGAAGTTAATAAATTTAATGAAGCTCTGTACACTCTTCACAGTATATAAAACTTTTTATTCAAAAATAGTAGAAATTTTCTCAAAGTTTATTTAAATATTTTTATCAGCTTCTATAATAAAATCTAGATATTTCATACTTTTAATTTTGAAATTATATTTATCTATATTTATCAGTAGATCTGTCTCTTGTAGTTATTATAGAACTTTTTATATATATTCTTGATATTCTTCTCTGAACTTATCAGTAAAAATGAGAATATTATCAAGATAAATAGATATAAATTTATTAAAAAAATCTCAGAGTGCTCAGTTGATGTATTTCTAAAATATATTTAAAATATTAACTAGTTTAAAAGATATAATTACTCATTTAAAGAGATTATATTATATTTAAAATACTGTAAGTTATTTATCATCTTCAGTAATATAAATTTTATAAAAAGCAGTTATAATATTTAACTTTATAAATTACTGAGTTTATCTGATATATACTAGAATTTCATTGATAAGAGATAAAAAATAATAATTTTTCTTTATTAATCTGTTCAATTCTTAATAGTTTACACAGAATCAGAGCTCTTTATCTGATTTTTTTATAAAGAGAATAGAAGCTGCAGTAGAAGAGTTATTAATATATATAAATTCTTTATTTAACAGATTATTGAGTGTTTTATAAAGAAGAAAAAGTTTATCTCAGAACATGTTATAGAGAGATTCTCACAGTAATTTAGAATTTTTATCATTTTTCTTCTCTAGTTTAATATTATAATCTACTTCTGATTTTTATAAGAGAAGTAGATTTATAATATTATTTTATTAGAAAATATCTAGATATTCATGATATTATTAAAAGAGCTTTATATAAAAATCTGTTAATATAACTTAGAACAACTTCTTTAAAACTCTTTTAATATTGATTAGACTGATAAAGTAAATTATTATACAGTTCTATTATTAATAACTTTATTAGAAGCTTTTTCAGAGTATTTTATAAGTATTAGCAGAGATCTATATAAGATTTATAGTTTTATAAATATTGTTTTTATACACTCAATTATTATTAGAGAATATTAAACTTCTGTTTTAAATATTTAATAAAATATTTTATTCAGATAGTTAGACAAGTTCTAGTATAAAATTATAGTTAAAATTATTGACTTTATATATATAAGTATCTTTATATTGATATTCTCTGATATCAATATCTAGTTTTATTATATAATGAGTGCAGATATCTCTTGAATCATTAAATTCTATAAAAAGTTAAAATTTTAATAAGAGAATACACTGAAGATTACAGTGTTTTATAACTGAAAATTTAATTATTATATAGTAATATAGACTGCTGTCTATTATAGTATTTATATTATATATACTATTCATTATAATAGATATAAAAATTATATTTATTATCATTTTTTCTTTAAATTATTATTATTCAATCTTTTCAAGCTTCTACTTATAAATTTGAGTAGAAGCTAGTCTTTTCTCTGTTTTATCAGAGTATTTTTATAGTTATTATTTAAATCTTCTTTTAATATAGTGTAATTAATATAAACTGCTGATATTGATTTTTTCTTCAGATAAAAGAATAGATAGACAGACTAGCAGTTAAAAGTAATATATTTTAGTTAATTACAGTTAATATATATTTTTCATTGATATTGATCAGTCACTTCTTTAGAAATAATTTCTAAAACTTAGAAGTCTATTTAGATAGTGAAAACTTTTATCTATATATAGATATTAGAGTCTACTCAGTTTATAATATCTATATTATTTTTTAATACAGATATATAAATGATTAGAATATAATATCTTCTATTACTATTTTATATACTTTTAAGCTTGATAAAACAGTTATTTAATATTTAGAGTTATATATAGAAAGTTTTATAAGTTAAAACTTTATCAATATTTATAAAAATTTATAATAATTTAAAAATCAGTATTTTCTTCAGTATACTGATCTTCATTCTATTCTTTCAAAATTAATTATCTACTTCTAAAATCTTGATATTAAAATCAGAGATAAATATTATAAAAAAGATATTTCTTTATCAGATACTTTATAATTAATTTAATACTTTTTACTGTATAGTAGTATCTCTGAATAGAATATCAAGATACTTAATAATATTATCAGATATATATAATATTGATTCATACATCTTTATTTATAAATGAAACTTTTATTTTATATAATTTTTTAATCAGTCATTGATATATTAACTCTGATTAATTAATGAATTAATAATATTTTTATCTATATTTAGTTTTATAAGTATATTCAATCTTCATAATAGATAGAGAGTAAGATTAAAAGTATTGAAATATATAGAAGTATCTAGATATTTCTTCAATAGTTATACTATATTTAGAGAATTTATTTTTAATTTAGTCAGTGTCAGAATTATCTATACAGAGATTTCTTATTAAATTAATTATTGAATTTTCTTATATTAATATTATTCATTTATATATATATCAGCTATCTACTACTACTGTAATTTCAATATTATTCAGAGTCACTGCAGTATTATATCTATACTTATATTTAAAAGTTCTCTTATATTATTAATTATTATTACTATATTATTTATCAGATATACAGTATTTATTTCTATATTCAAGAATTCTTCAGAATCAGAAGAAGTATATTTATATAAATATTTTATATATTTAGAGTATCAGAACTCTCAGATCTTTCACTGATATTTTTTTTATAAAATTTTATTATAAAATCAGAGTAATTGATAAATAAGCTTCTATCTAGTAAAAACTCAGTGTTTATTTAACTAGTTATTTTCTTTTTATTCTCACACATTGTTATATATTCAAATATCTCTTTTTTAATGAATAATTATTTCTAATAAAAAGATAATGAATATTTTCTAAATATAACAGATCTACACTAAAAAGATCAGTATTAAATATAGAACTTATATAATAAAATAGAAAATATTAGAGAAGAAAAAGAAAAGATATAAAAATTTCAGTAGAAGTAGATATTTATATATATATAAAATAAAGCTCTGAGCAGATTTCAGAGTAGAAGAATAGAAACTCTGATAAAAGTTTTAATTAAAAATTGAAGTTTTCAGAAGTAGAAATTCATGAAATATACACTTTCAGTGAAGTGTAGTGAAATGATTTATTAATTAAGCATAGTCTGCTACAGAGTATATAAGACATACTTATTCTCTCATTCTCTCTCTCTCTTTAAAAACAGTGATAACTAATCTTCAGTAATTTAAAGCTTCTCTAATTATTTGAATAGATCTGATGTGTATGAAGTTTTTAACTCAGTGATAAACAAGCTTATCACATAATTTTCTCTGTTAGATAGTATACACAGCCTTCTCACATATTCTTGCAATTAAGTGATGTATGAAATAATAATAATAATAATACACTGTACATTATCTACAAGGTATAATTAAAAAAACATACTATAATATAATTTTAAGTATGATAAGAATATGCATATAAATCTAAGTCACTTGCAACTTTGATAACACTGTTGTGTATGAGATTTTTAGCTCAGTAATAAGCCAGCTTATTATGTAGTTTTTCTTGTTATTATAATAATAATATATAGCCATATACACTAGTGTGTAAAATATTATTATAACATGTATTGAGACATTTGTTGAAATAAATGCACAAGACTGAGTAAGATGACTAAGATGACTGAGTAAGATGACACAGATAATCTCTTTGACAAACTTGAAGAAACTACTCTGTCATCATTTTTATGCCAGGCTGCAACTAGTATAAGCTAAAGATGAGGCCAGCGGAACCGAGCTGGTCTTTCTTCGTGTTTCAAGGAGGGGCAAGTCAGGGAGGGGGGCATTCATCATGGAAATCACCTCTCTCAAATATCAAAGCCTCCTTCATCACTCATTGTCTATCTATATCAGACAGGAAATATGACTACGCCGTTAACATCAGGAATCGCCAGCCAGGCGGCCAATGCATCCTTGCCAGCGTTCAATTGCCCGCCAGGGACCAAGATGTACCTTTTAAATCTCGGAACTCTCGAGTGTGACGAAGGCTGGTATGTTTGTATATTTATGCACCTCGATTTCACCCGAATCAGCGAACTCGTCACAGTATATATGAACAACATTTGACACTTTAGATGGCAGGCTTCTTCGCGGTGGGAATACGTCTACTCTTTCCATCAAGGAGCCGGAAAAGAAGCGCCGAGAACTTGTAATCTTGTCTGTTTTAATCGAGCACCCACAAGCCGGCTTGATACTTTATGAAACGGGCTGCGCCGAGAACATTGATGTAGTAAGTTCTTCTTGCTACATTACCTTTTATTATTTTTTTTTTTAAAAAAAGCCGTACTAGCTTGCCTATGTTAGCCCCTCACATTCCTGTTAACAGAAGGCACGTCATTGACAGAAATGGGGAGCACCGCTTACCGATATATTTCCCCGGATCGTGTATGAGGAAAAACATAGGCTACCGGCAGCAATCACTGCTACTGGACACGATATCAAGGACATTAAGGCCATTGTCATTGGACATCTCCATCTCGACCATGCTGGAGGTCTAGAACATTTTTTCGGGACCGAGGTACCAATTTATGTCCACGAGGAAGAGTTTAAGCATGCTTGCTGGGCAGTGGCCACGGGCATGGATCTCGGAGTTTACCTAGCAGATTATATGTCCCTAGAAAAACTTAACTGGAAGACTTTTAATGAGGCCCACCTCGATCTCTTCCAAGGAATTTCGATTCACCATTCTCCTGGTCACACACCCGGCCTCTGCGCAATGCAGGTGAACCTGGAGAAGGACGGAACTTTCATTTTCACGTCCGATCAATTCCATATCGCTGAGAACTACGAACTAGCCCATCCACATGGATGGTTGGCCCGGGATCACAATGCCTGGTTTAGAAGCTATCAGATGATCCAAAGGATGCAGAGGGCCTTCAACGCCGAACTTGTATTTGGACATGATAAGGAGGTGGCGGATCGATTGTTCGACAAGAAAAGGTTCTACGAGTGATCTTTTCGCTAAAGTTTGCTCCTCCTGCTTGGTCTCTAAGGTGCGAGCTGCTACGTTGCTTGATGTTGGATATGTCGTTCGTTACTCTTGGTTTTCGTTACTTGAACAGTTATTCAACAGGAACCCTTTCGTATGCAAATTTACTGTAACTACATGACATCTAGGTTCGAGTCTACTTGATGAAATTATGTTCTATTTTTGGCACTGGCTCTTAACCGTGGCATGCACCGCGATGTTCCTCTGCCCCGTTGACTCCCCCCATTGGGGAAATCGGCCCACCGTTTAACGCCTTGACCTGTACCTTGACAGACTCCTTCGGGGTTTACCCCTCGTTTTCCCAATGAAAGCCCCTCAGCACAACATACATGACAGTCCATGAATTTTGTAAAGGGGCGGCGCGGTTTCTCTAGAGCATGTATGTACATGTATACAATACATATATGTTGACCCCGGTGGTCATATTGTTTTTGCTCGGGTTCCGATTTAAGCAGAAATCAGTGTCCCGTGCCATATTATTTTGTTTGTTACTATGTCTGAATCCATTTCATTTCTGTATGAGACTTAAACTCTACTGTGCCTATTATCTCATCATATGCTAGCCCCCTAGGTTATCCTTCAGGGCACTAGTATACGGCGTGGGAATGTATCCAAAACAACGTATTCTTCATACCCGCTCTCTGGTGGCATTCTTCCATGTGGAATCTGGCTGCAATCATATTCCTGTGGTATTACGTCCGTTGGGCTGTTGCGGTTGTAGGGGAATATTCAAAATATAAGATCTATATATATATATATTTGTATGTGGCGGATACGGATACAAATATCGCTTCCTACCGCACTTCACGAACAGAATGATAATACGGTCAAATATACCACCAGCCCTAGGAGGAAGGCAGACAAGCAAGATACGCAGGGTCATTATCAAATATTCAAAAACAAACGTCACTGGGAAGTACAACACTGTTCATTTCGTCGATTCGGGCTTTCGTGAGAGGGCCCCACAAACGCCAGAACTATGAACCACGAAACACAAATAACAATATAAAAATGATAGCTAGAAGATAAATACATCACCAGATAAATAAATATACACATATGGATGTTTATCATATCCCGACAGGAAGGCGTTTGTATATATATATATATATATATGTACCTTCACAAACACATGCCTACAATAGTAAAATGGCAGGAAAAACGAGTGTTACCCAGCATCGCAAATACGAACAGAACTATGCAGAAAGCAAAGGAGAATACATATGATGACTTTCACCAGCCAAAGTACTCGAAGGGTTATCTGTAGTAAACAACTTTATTTATATACAAATTATCGCTAGTGTTTTGAAAAAAAAGCCACTAGACAACGTGATATCCTCTCCATTATGTAAAAAAAACCCGGGAAAAAAAGAGATGACAATCAATATATCTAATCAATCCACAACGGTCCCCTTAAACGTGGCGCTAAAAGAACAAGGACCCTAATATACATATTTGCCGGCTAGGGAGAGCTGTCGCAGGGGGGGTCGGAGGATATCTATTTGTGGCAGAAAGCGAACTATGCCAGTAGCATCCGCCTTGGGTCTTCGATATATTCCTTAATCTACGGATGGGGTCAGTAAACCATAAATAGCCCAATGGCGCGAAGAAAATAGAACGAACCTTGACTAGGAACGTGACGGCTTCCCGACCATCCAGGAGACGATGATCGTAGGTCAATGCAAGATACATCATCTACAAAGGTATTAGTCAGGCAATCAGGAAAAAAAGACTCAGATTTAAATGTCGACGACGAAACTTACAGGCCTGATCTCAATCTTTCCGTTGACGACGACTGGCTTATCCTTGATGGCATGAAGGCCGAGCACAGCTATACGAGTCCCGTAAGCATGATACGACCACAATATGTATACACAGACTGGATGAAAGGCGGGCTGCTTACCTGTCTGTGGAACGTTGATGATGGGTGTACCCATCAGAGATCCGAAAACGCCTCCCTATAGGAAGAATATTAGTGGGGGAAAAAAAACGCTGCCGCTCAATATCAGTTTAAGGGCAACTTACATTGCTAATGGTGAATGTGCCACCAGCCATATCCTCGATGGTCAATTTATTATCACGCGCCTTTCGAAAATGCCGTCGATTAGAATGCCCGTTTGATCTACTGGGGGGATGGTATGGAACCACACCACGCAACATACCTTTTTACCCAACTCCGCGATCGCCTTCTCAATACCAATAAGTTCTAGGGACTCGGCGTTTCGCACAACTGGGGTCACAAGTCCCTTCTCTGTCGCTACTGCAACGCTGATATCGACATAATCTCTATAGACAATGGTATCACCGCCATTGGGGCCTTCAATAGACGCGTTGACGGTTGGGATATCTCTCATAGCCAAGACACAGGCACGAGAGAACGCGCTCATGAAGCCTAACTTGACGCCAGTCTTCTTTAAGACATCCTCCTTGTAGAGTTTACGGAATTCCATGAGAGATGACATGTCGACCTCATTGAAGGTAGTGAGCGATGCCGCGGTATTTTGAGACTGCTTCAGGCGCTCCGCGATTCGTAGCCGCATGCGGTTCATTTTTACCTAATAATTCGTTAGCTGAGTGAGTTTCTTACAGTGGTGGGGGGCAGCAGGGGAAGCAGTACTCTGCGCTCTTCCCTGTTTCCAGGGGCAGGCTGTGAGGCCTGGGCGGGCTCTGATTTGGATGGGGCGGGCTTCTGAACAGCTGGCTCCGACTTTGGTGCAGGAGAAGCAGCCTTTTCTTCTTGCTTCGGTTGTGACGAGGGTGGGGGAGGAGCAGCGTCGGTTTTTGCTTCGGTTTTTTCTTCGGCTTTGACAGGCTCCTTTTCTTCTTTGGGTTTCTCGGGAGCGGCCCCGCCGGTCTCCAGCCTGACGAGATCCTGACCAACAGTAACGGTGTCCTCCTCATTTGCAAGAAGCTCCTTGATCGTGCCAGCCTCTGGAGCGTTGACGGTGATATCGATCTAGCAGAAACACGATGCGCGTGAGCAGGTAGTAAATTTAAAATAAAGTAAAAAACAGAACGCGTTGTAACGGGCAGGCATATCACCTTGTCTGTTTCGATAGTTGCAAGTTCCTCGTCTCGTTCAACATAATCGCCAACCTCTACAATACGCTTGTTTAGCAAGGTTCCATCAATTGGCGGGGAATATAAAACCCAGGACGGCGGAGAATGCCCGAGGAAGATAATATATCTCACTTTTTGCAAACTGTTTTAATGTCCCTTCCGATATCGACTCAGCCATCTGCGGTACCTTGACAATCGAATCCGCTGCCAAACTCGTTAGAACGGGGCGACGCAAATGGAAAATATGAAAAAAAGGGATTGGGTTTATTAACCGTAAGATCGTCGCTGAGTGCCCATAAACAACGGGGTTTTCGACAGGGCGATAGTTTGTCTGCATAATAAAAAGATCAATTAGCATCGAGAACCTGCAGCCTGGAATTGGAGGACAGAAGCATAGTTATATTATGTATGTATATACCTCAATGGAAGTGGCGAGCTCAGGAGGGTGGTCTGTGGCGTTCTCAGACTGCTATTGCAATGCGACGCCCGGCTGAGAGAAGACACAGTCCTGCAAGAGATTGAGCCGGTACAAGCATGTCGAGAGACGAGTCGCAAATGTGTCGACATTTGTCGTGGGAGTTGTAGCCGTGGAGCCATGATGATTGCGCTGTAAAAGCGTATAACTATAACCAGTCACAGGCTGATGGTATAAATTAGAATAACGAGAATGGAATTAAGAAAACCGGGAGAAAATGACGGAGATGGTAATAAAGGACAATATTATTAGATTAGCAAAAGATGTACGTGGCCGTGCACAGGGAGATGTACATTCATTCTTCGTCTTCGTCTTCGTCTTGTTGTTGTTTGTTGCTTGAAACTTGAGCCGAGACTGAGGGTGGAAGCGGAACAGGAACATCTTCTATCCCGACAACAACCTTGGAACCATCATCTATACCTAAATAATACATTAACCACATCTACAGACATCTACAGTATATTGCCCTGTTATCCACCGATTTACCTGGCTCTCAATTGGCGCAGCTAAACCAGGTATCCATACTGACGCTGTCTTGCTAACTATCTATTCTATTGTGAATAGTCAATTAATTGTACCTATTTGCTGGCTTGGGGCTACCTACGAGCCCTTGATTTTGCTTTTCCTCCCACCACCATGACGCCCAACCCAACAGCACTGTAAGCTAGGCCCAAATTTACACCAAATGACATCTTCATCCCACATATATATATATATATATATACTAATCAATCGCATTACCTCCAGGTCACTTTACCGACGGTCTCTAAAGCTCGCCCTCGATTGGGCCGTCCACCGCAACCTATGGCGTGGCCAGGCTGTTTATATCCGCTCGCTCTTCGATGCAAATAGGGATGTGCGGGAGCCTCGACAGCAGAGAGTATGAGCTTAGCCAGTTCAACCATAATCGATGTATTATAATTGACGTATTCGTATTCGTTAGGTTCTATTCCGCGAGACTGAGAAGTTGCTAGAGGAGTGGAAACATCCCGATCCATACAGAGCCCCGACTGCTCCAGGCGGTATGTTTTTTTTTTTTTTTTTTTTTGATGGATGGATGGATGGATGGATGGATCAATCACATTAACACAGTTGTGATTTATGACTGACGCTGACGCCTTTCTGGATAGGAAACAAATACGAGCGAAATATGGAAGTGCCTATTCTACCCTGTACGTGGGAATTCTAAATCCCCCCCCCCCCCCCCCCCCCCCCCCACACACACACATATATATATCCATACTGACTGATGTCTTCTATAGTGGGCAAAGCACAACACGAAGTAATGGAGGAAGAGGAACAAAGACACCGGGAGACCGCAAGGATCAACCTGGCGAGAATGCAAAGGCAGAAGGAGGACGAGCAAGAATCGGTCAGATTCGAGAAGGAACAGCAGAAATTGCGGTGATTTTGGTTTTTGGTTTGTGGTTTGCTGGCGGCTCAAAGGTCCATTTATTCATTCTTTCTGCCATGTTCTATTTTTTTTTTATAGAGAGAGGAAAAGAAAAAGAAAAACAAAAGAAGAGAGGGAGACGTCTCACTCAATTCAATATAAGCAAGCCTTTTTATGTATATAAATAAATAATTTCCTTTGGTTTTTGTTTTTCTAGTAGGAATTAGTTCTCTCGTTTACCAGCTATTGTATATGTAAAATGTAAGTAAGGGTCTAAATCAACACCATTCGTTGATAATGGGTAAATGGCAGTGGTGTGAATCTCTTCGCGCAAATCAGATCCAGCTTATTTACTTACAGCACTGAAACAAGCAACATATCAACAGCTCTTCCTTTGTTCGATCTGTGACGCGAAACAAGCAGCATCACAAAAATGCCTGGTTAACTTTCAATGTTGGTAGGCTGCAAAAATAAAATGGCATATTCGCCATATTCGTTGACACGCCATTTTTCCATTTTCCCATAAGAAAGCGCGATTGGCTGTGGGACGATATCAACAAAGGTTAGGGCGGCTTCTTGACGCGTCGAGGCAGAGGAAAAGGAGACGGACAGAGAAACGCGACTTTTCTACTGAGCTACCAACCCGGAATTACTGATAGAAAAATCGAGACGAATAAAACCAGTGAGACAAGAAAGAAAAAGAAGTCTTTAATTTTGATGAATCGAGCTGTTTAAGCGCAAGACCACCAGCACGTCGAAATATGCTTTCGCGGGCGATACACCCCTAAGAATCGCCCACCTGCACCGATTTGCCGTCCGAGACGTAATGTACACCATAAAATAATAAAAAACACAAGAGCCATAAAAAACTTTGCCCAACCAGAATCCCATGATCACATCAGAAAACCCAGACTGCGCCGAAGAACAAAGAAAGAAGGAGGAATGAGCAAACAATTAAAGAAGAGACATGAGGGAAAAAGAGAAGAAACGAAAACACAGAACAAGAACAAAAAAACGCTTAAAGTTCCAGGCTGGAGCTGGGATTCTTTCCGCCCTTGGGGGTCTTCTTGGGGAGCAAGTTCTGGTGGATGTTGGGCAGTACACCGCCCTGGGCGATGGTGACGTGACCGAGGAGCTTGTTCAATTCCTCATCGTTGCGGATGGCGAGCTGGAGATGACGGGGGATGATACGCGTCTTCTTGTTGTCGCGGGCGGCGTTGCCAGCCAATTCGAGGATTTCAGCAGCCAGATACTCAAGCACGGCAGCGAGATATACGGGAGCACCTAATATAATAGGAATATAACGCGTTAATATATCGAAAGCAGATGATGATAGTATAGATTAAAAGGGTGACTAACCAGCACCAACGCGCTGGGCGTAGTTTCCTTTGCGCAGAAGACGGTGGACACGACCGACGGGGAAAGCGAGACCGGCCTTGGAAGAACGACTATAATAAAATAATTAATTAATAATCAATATTTATTTCTTTTATAAATAAAAAAAAAAACACCAAGGAAGATCGAATTCAATAATCCAATGAGATAAGATAGATAGATATTTCGACGACAAGGAATTGGGGGAGGGGGGAATAGAAGGAATATCACGTACGATTGCGAAGTCTTGCCGCCGCTGGCCTTGCCTCCAGATTTGCCTCCAGTCATTTTGGATGAGGGTTGGATTGGTTTGTTTTGGGAGAGAGTAGTAGTGGTGGTAGTAGTAGCAAGAGTAAGTAGTAGTAGTAGTAGTTGTAGTAGTAGTAGTAGCTGGAGAAGAAAGAGAGGAAGAGAAAAGAAGAAGAGCAGAAGAGCGCAGAAGAGGGACACGACGGTGGTTTATAAGAGAAAGGCAGCGGCGGCTTCAAGACCTTCAGTTGCAGCCCAGATCACGCAGGCCCCAGGAGGTGGTTGGGTCACGGGATTCAATCGGGATCCTCGCTTAGCACCTGCGCAGGATCAAAAGGGATCAAAGGGCCCCAGATCAGGCCAATCACAGCCCAGGATTTGCTGTGTCAGCCTGCTGTGGCCTGCTGCCCAATCCGGTAAGCCTGGTAACTCGCGCTGTTACCGTCCCGTACAACCCTGTATTGTCGCCTTTACCATACACCACACACCAAGGCTGCGCTCTAATCATACGGATCATACCGGACTGTTACCGTATCGAAATTCTGCTTCCTTCACACACCTCAGATCACGCTGGCTGTTTTGGCTGCTCTGGCTGCTGCTATAAGTACTGCACCCCTCGCCTGCTCCTCGTCGCGACTTTTTGTTCTTCTTCTTCTTCTTCTTCCTTTCTTATCCATATCCAACCTCCATATCTAACCTCCACGTCAACTTCAACACTCAACTTCTACTTCTACACATCTTATCTCTCACTTTTTAACTTCAACAACAAACCCCCCCCCATCCAAATCACAATGCCACCAAAGGCTGCTGAGAAGAAGCCCTCCACTGGAGGCAAGGCCCCCGCTGGAGGCAAAGCTCCCGCTGAGAAGAAGGAGGCTGGCAAGAAGACTGCCGCCGCCGCTGGTGGTGAGAAGAAGAAGCGATCCAAGACCAGAAAGGAGACCTACTCCTCCTACATCTACAAAGGTATGTTTTTTCCCTCGCTCTTTTTCCCTTTGATCCCCTTTTTTCCCTCTTCTCAAATAACATGACGCGATGACACCTTATACTGACGCGTTTTTCTTTTCCTACTTCTAGTCCTCAAGCAAGTCCATCCTGACACTGGTATCTCAAACCGTGCCATGTCCATCCTCAACTCCTTCGTCAATGGTAAGTCGCGACAATTTCGCGTATTTCCGTATTTCCGTATTCCCGAAACCTATACTAACCCAAATAGACATCTTTGAGCGCGTTGCCACTGAAGCCTCCAAGCTTGCTGCCTACAACAAGAAATCCACCATCTCTTCCCGAGAAATCCAAACTTCGTAAGTTGCCCTTTTTATATCAAATCCAGACGCGTCTTTTCGTGCTTCATCTCATTAACGAATCCTCCCCCTTTACAGCGTGAGACTCATCCTCCCAGGCGAACTTGCCAAGCACGCCGTCTCTGAAGGCACAAAGGCTGTCACCAAGTACTCCTCGTCTGCCAAATAAACGCCCTTTTCCCCCTTGCTTGCTTGTGCTTTCTGGTTTTCCCTTTCTATTATATGGGTTTTCTTCTCTTTTTAATTCCTCATGGTCAAATGTCTTGTCTTTTTGCGGCTCAGTGAGATGGCTACGGGTGTTCAGTGGGTTTTTTTCTTTTTTCTCTAACGCTTCATGGGACGGCTTTTGATTTTTATTTCCTGTTTCTCTTTTTTTTTTTTTTGTGCAAATGCCACATATGTTTATGGGTTGCAATTCGTATCGGTTTGATGGAATGTACAATAAATACTGGAATATGGAGGGCAATCCGGCATGGGGTCACTAGGCCACACTGGCCTTCCTTTATTAAAGCAAAAAATCAATGTGCTTTATTATTGTGCAAATCTTTCTCTGCTTTCTGCTTGATATAACTTGCATCGATTTTGTTGATAACCAACCGCTAACCAGGGATATCGAATGTGGCAACATGGCGTCGGGGTTCGCATTTTCTTATCATGGATGAGCTCAACGAAGATTTATTTTGATAAAAGACGGTTCTATCTATTTGCAAAGTACTGTACAAAGTAGTACAGCCCAGGTTTATCATAAGACCATTCAGTATAAACCAGAACAAGAACAAGAACAGGAGAAGGAGAAAGAGAAGTCCTTAACCAGCGAATTATTATACTTTATTTTGATATATGTAAAAAACTAGAGCTATCCCCGACATCTTCGCGGATGCTCCCATCATCAACATCATCAACAACAACAACACGCTCATCGCAATCGTCACAATCTTCATCGTCGTCGTCATCATCATCCAACGCCTCTACCTCATCAACTGCCCCCTCCCTCTCCAACCCACGCCCGTCAAACGGCGACGTCTCCTTATCAAAAACATGAATGATCGCTTTCCCGCTCCCACTCCCAGTTCCTAAACCCCCCCGCCGCACGTTCCGCTTCCAGCGATTCCAGTCATCCTCGTCCCGGATCAGGAAGCCAATTAACATACTAGGATCCATGTCTTTGATATGTAACCGGCGCAGTCGGCGCGTGTGGTAGGTGTTTAGCTCTTCGGCGGTGAAGGGAGGGTCGCCGGGGGCGTGGTAGGGGAGGGCGGGGCGGGTGTGGTGGGGGTCTAGGTAGAAAAAGTGGGAGCCTTGGGCGCCGATGAAGTAGTGGGAGGAGGAGGGGCGGCCACTGGTATTTTGTTGATTTTTGATTTTTGATTGTTAGCGATTAATCGGACTTTTTCGTTGGGGTAATAAACAAAGATATGTATGTATGTATATATATATATATATATAATAGAACTTACCCCGCGATCCCTACGGACTGCGGATATTTCAAGACAGCCTTGAGTGCTTCCCAGTATACGGGTGTAACGCGGTCGATGCCCAGTCTGATCCCGAGGAGGATTAGGGTGGGATGGATGCCCGTGTCCGTGTCCGTGCCTGTGCCGCCTCCGCTAGCTATTGCCCGGAATCGATCTTCGTAGACGTCCGAACCGTCACTTGTGACGTAGACGTTTAGTCCGGCGTGTTTGCATTCGCTCGACAGTGCTCTGCAGTTAAATAGTTCAGTAGGTAAAGTGGCATGGCCTAGTATATGGCAGTGAATGGTATGGAATGAAACGGGGCAGATTGGGAGTGTGCTTGAAATGGCTGTCCGCGGCTTACTGTATGCATCTTGCTGTGGCTGACGGACCAAACCATTCCCCAGGATATTTTCCGCACGCAGAAGCCCCGTGCTCCACAAACCTATGTATTGAGAAAGGAGCTTTCGGATCATCGGCAAATAGCGAAAGTAGATTGCTTTCTTCCTTGATTTTAGTGCCCCGTCGCCAATCTGTATGGTGATTGTTTTTCTTAGCTTCCATATAGTATAGTAGTATATATACAGACTCGCGACATACATACCTCGACCTAGAGATAATATCGCTAGCGCATTTGCAAGCAAGCTCTGACCCGATCGAATCATACAACCCCATCCTGTATCCGTTGTGAATCCCTGGGAATCAACCAGTTGACTTCTGAGACGGACTCCCAGCGTCATGGCAGAAGCAGCGTTGGGATCGCTGGACTTTAGGATGAGCGGGAAGCTGGACCGATACGTGAGCCATATCTTCGATTCAAAGTCATCCAGAAAGGCCGCTGGCCAGTCCTGCTGTCCTGATGTGCTGGTGCTGGTGCTTGTGCTTGTTGTTGTTGATTCGCGGTTGTTTGCGAAAGACAGCAGCTGTCTATTTGGGCTGGAACCGCTATCTGATGATCTCGTTGCTGCTGTTGCTTTTGTTGGCTTATCTGAGTCACTTTTATTTCCATCCCGCCTCTTGTTATCGTCGTCGGTGTCGTTGGTGCCGTTATCATCAGTCTGGATTTGTGGTGGTGATGGTGGTTGTAGCGGTTGATACTCTCGTCCTAGACACCAGATGGGGGAGCCGGGTTCATCGTCATTCTTAGGCTCAGGATCCCAGAAGTACTGCACGATTCTCTTGTATTTTCCGATATCGACGTTATTCATGACGGCTGTCGGGTTAGATAATACCCCATGGACGTTGGCGTCAACCGACGGGGGTAGGCCGGTCGATATCAGTTTGTATGTTGTATGTTGTTGGGTTGTTATGTTGTTATGTAGGTGAGCTAGGCACCTGACGGGGATAAATATATAAATATATATATATATATATATATATGTATGGATCGAATGCGACAAAGACGTTACGTAGTAGAGTCCAATACAATATGACTAATAACCAGAGCTAATAGTATGTAACAGGAAGATGTATAGAAGTAGTCTAAAAGTAAATGGAGCTCAAGAAGAAATCAGGTAATAATTAACAATAACTCTTCATAGATGGTAGAAATGTTGCTTGGTGGATTCTGGTAGCCTGGTATGTACCGTATGTAGTCATAGTTGAATATGCGGGGGGAACAATAGTGATAACTACTAGATGAAAACACTATGACTCTGACTATGGCTATGAGAGGGAAATATTATATATTTAATCTCTTCATAACAGAAAGAATAAACACATTTATTAAACCGAATTTAAATGAATATAAATAAATAAATAAATAAATATTTTATTTCACTGTTTCAATTCCTTGTTGGAGCCGGGACTTGTTTGCAGTGTTTGCAGTGTTTGTTTGTACGTGAATCCATTGCTGGCGGTTTGAAAGATTTAAGCCATATCTAAATCATCCTGCAGTGGGAGGATTCGACAACTGCAGCAGCTACAGCATCAACGACAAGAACAAGAACAATACTCCTTACCCGCTGTATACTCGTGGCTGTGATCCCCATGGCCAGGTCAAAAAAGACAAAGGCTAGAGGTGGAGGAGGCTATAGCTCTGGTTCTCTGGCCTTCGTCGTGGCAACACGCCAATCCTTTGCAAATCAACACGGAGCCAACTATGCCAATACCATTCCCCATGCTGGCTTCAGTAAGCTCCTTACTCCCTTCTACAGATGCATGGCTATCCAGCTAACAGTTTTATTTCTTCCCCTTCCGAAGAACAGGATGAGGCGCATCTTACAATGGCTCAGGAGGCCCGCAATACCGAACGCTACACTACACACAGAAGTAATATCAAACTACGATACAATGAAGTACGATTCGTCAGTGCTGGTGATATGGTGCAGGAGAGACCCGAGGTCCTGAATGACGATAATACGAATAATGGCCCGAACGGCGCCCCACCTAATTCAGAGCCGCCGAGTTTGGACAAGAGTGATGTAGACGGGGAATGTCGAAAGTGGCTAAATGGCACAGTGGAAACGGACCAGGGCAGAGCAGAAGAAGAAGAAGAAGAAGCAGCAGCAGCAGCAGCAGAAGAAGAAGAAAAAGTTGAAACGATGCCAGACGCCGACCCAGATCCCAAGGATATATTTTTCATAGACCGCGAGGGAGAGGATCACCCAGAGCATATGCAAGCTGAAAACCCGACCACAGCATCCAACATGCGTTCAGCTCCTCCATCGGATTCTAGTGAAGATGAGGTAGTCTTCACAGGGAGAGGAAGACGATCCCAACATTCTCCAGTGCACCGAAGCCAGAATATTAATCCCAATCTTGCGCGGGGACCTTCGACCCGGGATGATCCATTCATCCCAGCTGATGATGACGATGATGATGATGACGACCATGAACTCGTGGTTTCGCGCCCGGCGTCTGTGTCTGATAATGAATCGGATCCGGCAATAATCCACACCTCCGAACTAGTCTTGCGTCATTCAGCGAACCCGCCCGAATTTATTAGCCTCAAGGGAAAGACAAAACATTCTCGCGCGCGTAAACCTAGAAGGCCAAGACTGCGCTGGGACTCTGATGACTCAGAGATCCTGGCTGATTACATCGCGAATATGATGGATGATGACACCAGTGATGAAGACGAGGACGAGGACGAAGATGAAGACGATGATGCTGGGGTTGGTCAAGTTCACAACCAAAATCAAACAAACCATTTCAGCACAAAGTCATGGAGTTCTGCGGACCTTGACGACTTCAACGACCTTAGCTCTTCCGATGAACTTCCAGACGAGATTGGCCGCATATTTTCTATGAGGAAAAGGGACGAGGGAATTCAGTATTTGCTTACTGGTGTGGGCCAGAGCGCTGATGAAGCGCGCTGGATTCGAAAGGAGCTTCTTACAATGCCCGGCGCGTTAGAGTTGATTCGACAGTTCGAGGAAGATGCCGCGTTGATCGCATCGCGGCAGGAGGTAGCATCCGAAGCTTCTTCAGATCTAGACGAGGAAGATGAAGAGGATGAGATTGACCAAGACCTAGACGACGATATGAAACAAGATTTGACAGATGAGCAAATGGCTCGTCTGCTCCAAGCGCAAGATTCGTTTGGGTTGGGCACAAATGACCTTTTACTTTTCGATGGGAACGGTGGCTTCGATGGCTTCCAAAGCATCTCGAAATCAAAGTTTTCATACAAGTCATCATCATTATCCCAGCCGAAAAAGCGACGAAACCGAAACGGACATTTCCCCTCCGCCTCAGCTTTCGCAGATGCCCTCGATCAAGATCCATATGGTGCATTTGATATTATGGACTTCGACCGCCCAAGCCTGAAGAATAAACCAAAGGGCCGTCGCCATGCACATCAACACGACTTTGATCTGTCCGATAGTGACTTGGTGTGTGAATTGCAGGCGTCCTGGGAAAACGACCGAACCAAAAAGAAAGCTAAAAAGCAGGAGCGGGAGGAGCTGAGGGCACAGGGACTGCTAGGCACTAAGCCTGGAAAGATAGATATGAAGGCGAAGTACACGGAGGGCATGAGTTTTGATGATGTCAAGCTGGAAATACGGGCCTTCCTGGCCTCGTCCTCCCAAAGGTATGATGACTTGTATTCTTTCCGCCTCTATTTTTCTTAAAAAATTAACCTTTTACTAACTGCCCACACCCCAAAAAAACAGCCTCAAATTGCCCCCAATGGACAAGCGAAACCGCAAACTCGTCCACGAGATAGCAAACACCCTCTCCCTCAAATCATTATCGCGGGGTAATGGCACCTCGCGCTTCCCAATCCTCACCAAGACATCCCGCACGCCCGCCTTAGAGGGCCAGGCGGCCGTCCACCAAGTGGATAGAATCTTTTCAAGCGGGCGCTTTATGCGGCGGATGGATAGATCCCACAGAGGTGCCGGTGGTCCCAAGCCAAGTCCCGTGGCCAAGTCCCGTGGCGGCGGTTTGAAAGCCGCCTCGTACATGGATGGTGACGTTGTTGGTGCGTCTGCGCCGGAAATCGGGGCGGAGAATAAAGGGCGTGCGATGCTGGAGAAGATGGGGTGGTGTACTGGGACGGCGTTGGGTGCTGTTAATAATAAGGGGATATTACATCCTGTTGTGCATGTGGTTAAGAATACGAAGGCTGGGCTGGGATAAAGAGTTTTCTTTTTCGTTTTCTTTTATTTCTTCAATTTTTTTCCTTCCTCGTTTTTTCCCTTCCGTTGGCATGTTTAGTTTGGTGTTCTGGAGTTTATTTACTACATGTTAGCAGGACAATGGTTAAATGCATATCTGAGTGGGCAAAATCGGCATGACTAGAGAGGGAAGCGTTAGTTTCCAAGATACCTTATATCCATAGACTCAAAAATTGAAAAAAAAGAGTCCAAAACGCGTTTTAACGCGTTTTAACGCGTTTTGGACGTGTCAATTGCAAAAGAAACTAGCTACAGCTATCCGCTGTATATGGTATATCGAAACGAATATACAATCTAATCTATCTTAAAAATGAAGCATAACAGTCGTCAGGGTGTATAATCAATCCTTTTTGCCAGTACGATAGAAAAAGCAAACGCCCCCACGCTATGCAGCACAAAGAAAACCATAACACGAGAAACAATAATAATACCCAGATCGAACCAACGGAAAGTCTATATAGAAAGGAGAAAAAAAAAACAACAAAAAAAAAGGTAGTGGCTCCTCAACGCTTCGCACCCTTCTTCACAGCCTTGACAGGCTGTGCATGATTCAGCGCTTTGATATGGCTAAACAGTTTGGAGTTGGAAGGGAACGAGCTCTGACACGCCGCACATGTAAACGTCTTGCCCTTCCCGCTGACGTCCCTTTGTTCTTCAGCTGCAGCAGCAACAGCAGCCGCCCGTTTGGCGCGTTTCTGCTTCGCTTTGCCTAGTTTTGGTCCCGGTGGCTCGTCGTCATTGTCGTTGGTCGTGGCTGAGATGGAAGTTTTCGACATGTCTTCCTTTAGGTCGTGTAGGCTGCTGCTATCCAGGGTATCTCCGGTTGTATTTGTGGCGAAACGCTTTTCAAGAACTTCCCGCGGCGCGTAATCTTCGTTTGTATCGCTTGTGTCGTCGTCATCTGCTTCCTCGGGTTCTTGGGCTTCTTCAGGTTTGGGTTCAGCTTCGTTGCTCTTTGAGTCGGATATACCGTGATGATCTGGCATGTCGTCGTCCACATCCCCGTGGCTTGATTCAATAATGTCTTCTAACCCATCTTCCGTGTGTGGGGAAATGGGCTCGTCATTTTCTTGGGCGGAAGTGGCGGGGGATGAGGGGCCTTTGGTGGAATTACGGGCTGAGCCAGTAGTGCCAGTGCCAGTGCCCGTTCTTATTCCTGTGCTTAATTGTTGAATATGTTTATCCTCCGCCCTCATCTCCCAACGAAGCTGCTTGACAGCCTTGATGTGTTTTTTACTCCGCTCATGCGCATCGAACTGTTTCTCGCTCTTGAAGTTTTTTCGACAGACAACACACTCGATATAGTCCTGTTCAATCTCGGATTCACTAGTGCTGAACACTTCTTCCTCTGCCTCTTCGCTCCGTGCCCATTCTGGGATCTGATGGTCGTGAAACTTCGCTTCATTTGCCGCACGGGAGCGCGCCGCCTGGGCCGCCGCCGCATCCCGCAGGGATTTTTGCCGCTCAGCTTCATTCTGCACGGTGGCTTTAAAACGGGGATCTCGCTTCTTCACGAATGCAACAAGAGACCTAACCGCGTCGTTGAATTCTCGGATCGCCTCGTCTCTCAGTCGTTTGTTCTCTTTCTCCATCAACCTACGGACTCTTCTATCCGGTGCTTCAGAGTAGCGATGGATGTCCTTCCACGAGAACGATTTCTTCGTCGCAAATCCACTCCATATCGAGTAAAACGGGCGGATGCTGTCATAATCGTCATCTCTATGGCCGAACGAGGGGTAATCAACGGGTTCCAAGTCATCCCATTGGCATGCCAGTTCCTCCTCTCGCGCAAGCTGCTCAAAGGTTTCCCGCAGCCCGCCAAAGAAACCAGAAGGCACATCCGAGAACTCCATACGGGGGTTGAATTTCATGATAAGCTTCGTTATATCCTCTGCGGTGGTCATCTTGATATTATGAGAATACTGCGCATCGGCAGGGGAATCGTGGCCAGCCAAGATGGCATCTCGATGGGAGTCATACCAGGCACGCTCCTGGGGGTCTGATAGGACCTCATAGGCGGCCTGGATCTGGGCGAAGATGGCGGTGGAAACCTCGACATTGCCATAGTTTCTGTCTGGGTGGTGTTCCAGGGCCTTTTTCTTATACGCCTTTTTGATCCTGTGCGGGGTAAAATAAAGAGGTGAGGATAATACATATTAGTTTCAGGCTTCACCAAAGCATACCGCGCTGGTCTCAACAACCAACATAGAGCATAGGGATAGGAAATAATCAAAAATAAGCTGGAGCATGAGGCGCACTCTTCTTCTGCAGCGGTTCGTTCTAAACCTAGCAGCTCGTAGTAGTCCGTCTTCCTCTCATCATTATCCGCAGCTGGGGCGCTACTGTTCCCTCCCGCAGCGGAGGACTGGCTCTGGCCCATGGCCTCCCTGTGTCGATAGCAGCACGGGTGGTGTGGTGTAAAAAATGCGAGATTGATACCTATAGTTATAGTGTCTTTGAGATATTTAAATGTGTTTAAAAGAATAAAATAAATAAATAAAAATTGCTTGCGATCGTGATATCTTAGTCACGGTAATGATCGTATCCATACGGGTGGTATGGTATTGTCCGGATCCGGTAATATACGCACTAGTTGGTGGTAATCTTCTGTATAAACCGGTTATTACGGAAGACAGACGGCCTTGGCATCTACCCACCTGGGCGGCCAGGCCGAGATTTAAGCCTTGGAAGTTGCTGTCAAAACGCAAGAAGTTGAGTCATTTTGTACGGAGTATATATACGCATATATCCATATATATCCATCTTATTCGCCTCTTTTCTTCATCTCTTTTCCTCTTCTTTTGTTAGGATATCTATCTAAGACCTTGTTTTCTATATATATATCTGCCATCTATCGCCTGCTATAGAACCCCAGAAACAATACAATACCCTCAAGCATCTGCAATGTATATTGCGATTTATGACCTTCTATCCTACGTCTCTTCGAAAGTATCGGGCCGCGCTCCTATCCTCCACGCTTCTGATATGCGAGAGCCTTGATGGTGGTGGTTTTCCCGAAGAAAAATTAGTTATCACATAGAAAAATTCAGCTGGAGTTAGGTAGTTAACTTACAGTACTCTGTACCGGTTCTCCACTTGACCGCTCCAGTTATGAAGTTTGCGCATGACTATACGGAGATCCTTCGCGCTGAGGCTTATCCCTCCCAATGGGTCCAGTCTGCAATCTCCTATCGACGTCTCAAGAAATGCATCAAAAAGGTGCGCAAGGAGCTGCTGTCACTGGGGCTACGCCCCGAAATACTGAACCTCCTCTGGCACCAAAGTCAGGTGGCAAATGCGGCGGGGTATGATACTAGTGGTGGTGATAGCCGGTCTTTCGGCTTCCAGTATTCTCTGAGCAGTAAGTTTGTCCACTCGAGTTATGTTGTTTGCCCTTGGATATGTAGTTCTAATTATTTGTAGAAAGCCCTTTAACGTCTTTCTGGCTGCCGAAATTGACCTTCGTCATTGACCCCACGGATGGCTCCCCGATCGATGCCTTCATCTCTCCTCAAACTCTCGAATTTCTTCAGCAACTGAACAAAATCCCCCTTCCGATACCTGCAGCCACTTTAGCAAGGCTGGACTCCGAATTGGGATCTTTTACTGACGACGGCTCCTTGGCTGTGATTTCTGATGGAGAGTTAAGCGTTGACGAACGCGGGGAATCCTCTAAGCTAGACGATAGGGCTGAAACAGCGCACTCGATCGAGATACCACTCTCTGCTGACTCGGAATTTTTCCAAATCTTGAACAAAGAGTTGTCAGGCTTGGACGAGCTCCAAGAACGAGAACAAATCGTACTAAGCGGGAGGGTCAAGGACTTGCGTCAGCAAATCGTCAAGGTATCGAAACCTCAATTTAGAAGGTCACAATCCGCTCTATATACCTGGCGGGAGATATTTCGACTGTATATAGATATGCAAGTGTTCTTCTGCACTGATGAGCGGGGTTCTGGCCAGCGAGACTCCCAAACGGCTAGCTGGCAGCTAGAAAAATTCCAAGCAACGTTAAAACAAGACCGGAATGTCAAAAAACTTGGAAAGGAGGGTCGTGCTGCGCTTGAAACATTCCTATGCATCAACAGTGTCCTGCTACAAAATCTAAAGTTCCAGGAGATTAATCGCACCGCCCTCACCAAGATCTTGAAGAAGTTCGACAAGCGCACCGCTCTCCGCGCGGGGACCATTTTCCCGAAGCTCATGGCAGCTGAGACGTTCTTGGCTGAAACTATGGCCAAAGCGGTCTGTTACACGATTTCTGAAGAAGTTCTTACTGTCATACCGCAGCTGGATGACTATCTGTGTCCTATTTGTTTTAATATTTCGTTTAAACCCGTTCGACTGCGGTGTAACCATGTTTTCTGCATCCGTTGCTTGGTCATTATGCAAAGGGCCAAACAAAACAAATGTGCCCTCTGTAGAGAGAGTGTCGTTATGGAAGCGACAGGAGGTATGTTGTGTTTCCTTATCTCGTTCACTTTATTACCTCGTGGGTTTAAACTGACTTCGTGTGATGTAGCAAATCTGGACATGGATCTTCTTGCATTCCTTGCGTCCACGTTCCCCAAGGAGACGAAGGCCAAACAAAAGGAAAATGAGAGAGCGGCGACGATTGATCTTTATGGTAATTCTTACGATTCTTGCTCTGTGATGTAGTCTGCCTTATTATTGCCTGCTCTTTTTTAATTTTTTTTAATTCTGTTTAAATTTAGCGAATATTTTCGCTTCATGATTACTACGCTCGGGCATGATTGAAAGAGGAAGAGTTGCAATATATTCCAAAATGGTCTATCTATCCATGCCATACGGAGTAGAGGAATTGAAGACACCGCCTCGCCCATGAAGCTTGAGAGGGCAAGTTAAAGGGAACTTCCTCACTTCCTTGCTTGCTCCGTATGTCTGTCTCCCGTTCAGCCACTGAAAGAACTGGAAGCTGTGGTCATATTGAATGCTCTGATTGTTAACAAGACTCTACTCCTGAACATATTTTGGTTTGATGCCGAGGGTTACTGAACTCCTGTAGATTCGTGTGTATATAATGCATATACTCAATGATGGATGGCACCAAACTGTGAATAACGATATCATGTATATAATACCCCAATTTATTATTAATGTCTATGATTTGCCAGGTAGCATGCATGCTGCATAACCTTTAAAAGTCAAACTCAGCCTCACTAGTAACTATACCAGCTCAATGATCTTCATTAAAGTTATGCAACTGTAACTCTATTTCAAAGTTGCCCCGAGTTGCCGCTCGGCTTAGCGCTAGCTCACCCATTTTGACTGCGCAGCTCAGAAAAAGTGCGGAGTTGGCCTGCGATTAAATATGGATTCCTCTTCACAAAACCAACCGAAATCCATATTTACGGGCAGCCTTATCTCCGCACACAGCAATGTCCCCCGCTCTTCTCTTCCGTCTTCTTATTTTTTATAATCCCTGTTACAATATTATTATCGCTTTTGTAACCCATGAACTCCCTCCATTATAACAATTATTAAAAAAATGACCCGAGCAAAGTCTACCACCCTAGACAGCCTCCCAGACGAAGTCCTGCACAGCATCCTCTGCTACTCACCCGCAAGCACAGCGCTAGCCCTCGAACGCACATGTCGCCGTTTCCGAAGCGCGACAAACGTCCCTCTGCTCTGGCGCCTGCATTGCCAGAACGAGTTCAAATTCTGGGACCAGCGCCATGAGCTCCCGCGACAATTAGCTCAGCCTGTCGGGTCGGTGGACTGGAAGGGGCTCTATGCGCTTCGGCGGCGGATTGATGTCAGCACCACGCAGATGTTGGATAGTATTCTTATGAACCAGACGGGGAGGATTGAGAAGATTCATCGGATTGTGGAGTTTGGGTATGATGCGAAGGATACGTTGTTGCGGCATGCGAGGGCGGGGGAGGATTGGGAGGATCATCTGGCGAGACGGTATATATGTAGTTTTCTACATTGGCCATTGCGTATACGGATAACTGACTCAGATTGAATAAATATAGATATTATAGCAACGCCATCCTCAGCTGCCTTCATCGGACAATGGCCATACCGGTTTGGAACAAGTTGAGAAATAGCGAGGATGTCTCGTTGGAGCATGCGCTGGGTGCATTTGATATGTTCGTTCTGGAAACTGGACCGGGGGATTTTAATGATGTACGTGGGATGATATTATTACAAGTTTGACGCTCTTGTGCTTTTTATTTTATCAGGATCAGTGACTCTAATTAACAATGTGCTGCAGATATCTGCTTGTCTTGATAGTATCGTGACACGATTGTCGACAGAATGTCCAGAGATCATGGAGCTAAGTCCGCGAAATAGAGCGAGAAGGATAGCCAGGTATCTACGGGAGCATGATCTAACGGGGATCGACTCAAATCGCGAATATTACAACATCGAGCACAACTTTCTGGGTCTCGCGTTAAGGAATCCCGGTCATAATTCACTACCCCTCATTTCTTCAGCTATATACTGTTACGTTGCACGACGGCTTGGTCTCGATGCCCATCCCTGCGGATTTCCATTCCATGTACATGTGATAATCCACCCTGCCGATGGCTACGATATGGATGGCAAACGGCTCGAGGATCCCGGCAAACTGGGTGATCCCATGTACATGGACCCGTTCCGCTCAACGGAAGAAACGCGGGTAACCGAACTGCAGGAACAGTTGAACTTCCTGGGAGCCCTGACACTTTCGCGGTCGACTTTTTTGCGGGAATCGCTCGTGCAAGAGATAGTTCTTCGCTGCAGCAAGAATATACTAAACTCCGTATTCCAGACCCCGCGCATTCGGGACACCTGCCTTGATCCCGTTAACGTAAAGTACGCCGCGCTCTGGTCCTCCATGCTTTTCGCGGAATATGCCAACCAAGATGGCCAATTACCGGGCGTCTTCCCCCCACGGGAGGCTGGCCATGTTCCCCTACGACGCCATCTGCCGTCGTTGATGGATAATCTTGCTTCCGATTTCCCATCGGATGTTTACCTCATTGAGGAGTATCTGGTACCGTTGTTTGAGAATCTGCCAGAGTATGGTCCGCTGCGAGAGAGTGTTCGCGTCCTGCGCGCGGGCGATGAGATCCCGAAACAGGTGCGGAGACGCTCGCCGGAACATAATCATGTAAAATATAAGATTGGACAGGTATTCCGGCATCGTCGGTATGATTATTTTGCTGTCATAACTGGCTGGGACGCTGAGTGCGGAGCTGGTGAGCAGTGGATGCAGCGGATGAGAATCGATCGGTTACGGGCTGGTAGACATCAAAGTTTCTACCATGTTTTGTACGTTAAAAAAGCCCCTTCTCACATCAATATTTATGCGGGACAGAGCCAGTTGCTGACATGTTCGTTGTTCTTCTTTTCAGGGTATCCGACAAAACCGTGCGATACGTGGCGGAGGAAAATATCCACCCGGTCTCGCCGGAAATTTCCCAGCTACCGCCAGCTTTTGTGAAACTGGCCGGGAAACATTTTAAGAGATGGGACGCCGTGTCGCGGATGTTTGTGAGCAATATTCGAGACGAGTACCCAGATGACTGAGCCTGGCGATGATCATGATTGGCGGGTGTTGGGTGTAAATATATCTCTTTTCAGACACCAACAGTTGGCGCTAGAATTGGCTTCTCTATTCGTCGATTGGGGAAATAGTTTGGCCTGGGTGTTTACCTCTGTCGTCTCTCTCCCTTCCCAATTTTTTTAATTAAAACAAAAGTTTGTTGGCTATGCAAATAGCCTATTGGATACCTACCCTATCCATAAATGCCGCCGTCTCCTCCAACGTCAGCCCTTCCAACTTTCCTTCCTCCAACTGCACAAGAATAGGCGTATCTTGAAACCTGAACAATGCCATCAACCAATCTAGGACGTATTCCTCGAATTGTATGAAAGGAGATTTCTGCAAAATTTCCTCCACCCGTACCTCCCACTCTCTCTCATCGGCAGCACTAACGAGAGATGCTTTCACGGAATCCCTCACGGTTTCCCATTGAGCAATCTGAACCTTATGCTCTTTTTCATCGTCACCCTCATCGCCCTCGACTTTGTAAGGATAATCCCACGCAAAAGCCTCATTGGCCGCTTCCGCTATCGTCTTGCCCTGTAACAAAACCTCCTCAATAGCTGCATGCAGCATAAACCGGACCGGTAATTCCATCCAACTGGTGTCTGGTATGTCGCGATGGGGAACCATCGCGCAGAGAGACATGTACTCTGGTAAAATATCCAGTAGAGCGACGAGTATCTTATCATCACCATCTTCATAAGGGATGCCCATGTGCGAGTACATGTCCCGGCGATTCCGCTCTAGAAACGACTTATCGCCGATGAACGGCGTCTCCGTAGCTCTGCTGCTGATTCTGCAGTCTTCATTTTGACGTAGCCAACGCTCTGCGCGCTCTTTGTTCCGCTTTCTTTGAGCTTCGAGCGTTTCTTCTGACGGGAGAAAGCTGCTGGAGCCTCTAGTATATCGTCGACAGAGGAGGTTTGTCACCGTGAGGATCTGAAGTTTGATTTTCAAGTCTGTCGTAAAGTATGCAGTATTATTATTATTATTATTATTATTATTGCTGAGATGATTGTGTCGAAATAGTTGCATGAATCCTGTCAACCGGTATTTAGTTTTTTGATCCAGCCATTGATATTAGTATTAAGCCATTGCATTGATTGAAATAAGCCTAAATAAACACACCCACAAAAATACAAGAAAAATGAAACTAACCATCAAATATCCCAAGAATATTATCACCATTTTTAGTTCCATGTGTCAACTGTGCCTGCTCGCCGTTCCGCTGTGCTATTCGATCCTCCATTACTGCGATTATCGCCTTGCATAGTAGGTAGTCGAGCGCCATTAGATCCACTTCCAACTTCAGCTCGGGATCATCTGAATTGTATGCCATTTTTTCTGAATTGTATGGACTATAAATTTCTGTCTTGTTGTTTTTAAAGGCCCGTGTCTAAATCCAAGTCACGCGTGCGGGGGTCGCGTCTTTGGCGTTTTATCAGGTTTTGAGGCCCGAGACACAGCTCGGTTGGTTTTATTGAAGGTGAATATGCTGAGTTGATTGATTGAAGGGATTGACTCTGGGGTGATCAATGAAGCTCCAGTTACTTCTGCGTAATTGAAGGTTTGGTTTGGTTTGAAAATTGCTTGATTGGGATAATGAAGTTGTTATTATTTAGCGTTTGGGTTTATTTTTGGTGGTCTTTGGGCCCCTTTTTATTGTGGACTCTTTGTACGAATTTGAAGAGCTCCACTGGCACATCCCTATGGAAATTCTATGATCTCTTATAATAGATAAGAGGTATACTTCATGAATGGCAAATACCGATTACATCAGACATTATTACCGCACACACGGACAAAACTGTAGATTTGGATATATAATACACAAGCTAATCCCCAAGGCGCACACTTCCGTTACCCAACTAAATTAATACGCCAGTATTTCCTCAACCAGTCCTTCAATTACCTTCTTGCGCGCAAGGAGACGTACCCAGGTGTGCACAGCAGGCCCGTAATCATGTCTCCTGGCTGCTGCGTAGTCTTCATCCGCACGATGCGATTGCTCCTCTTCGCCGATCATGATTCGTATATCTTTTTGAGCGCTAATGAGCTCTTCTCGATAACCTGCCAATTCATCTGGCGTTGCATATTTATACTTAGTCTTGAGATCTTCCGGCACATCTGCCCGCTCCACCGCTTCCCGCTCGATATTGATGAATGGATCATGGCCAATATGATTACCGTTACCGTTGACAGTCGCTGCTGTGTCACCCGGGTCCGGTAGGGATGCGCTAAATGTAGATAGCTGCTCGTCTATTGTAGCGATACACTTGATGTTTGTGGCAAGCTGTGCTTTCAAATCGATTAGGGGGTCTTTAACAAGACCCAGTATCGAAAACTCAATTTGGCCTTCCTCATATTCTGCCATCCTTGAAAGGATTTCTGGCTTCGCTAGGTCCAACCATTTATCACCCGAGCAGTCGCCTTGAGCAAAAGGGGTCAGTTTAAAGAAACCAACTTAGGGGAAACGCAAAGGAAATTTGATTTGGGAGGGGGCGATGAATGATAATTTACCTAGGTTTTGAGGCTGGCGTTCCAGCCCATCAAACTTCCATAGCTTCCCCTTTGCTGGAACGAAACCGATGAAATGGAATCCAGCTTCGGCATCATCATAATCTTGGGTTTTTGTTTTTTTCCCCTTGGACTTTCGGTTCGTCGCTTCGGTCTTTAACTGGAGGTCGGTGTTGAGAACGTCCATTTTTCTAGGTAGTAGTAGAGTTAAGCTTAGATTATCTGTTTTTTTGTTTTTTTGTATGATTAAACCATATACGGCGCCTACCTTGCGAACGAGTTGTGAACGCGTTTGACAAATTCGAAATTGCCGATCGCGTCCCCACGCAATGCCGGGGTGAAAGGCATCGTGAAGTCTTTGAAATGCTGGAGCTCCTCCCCTAGTTCGATTCCATCGACATTGTTGATAATGTTCAGCAGAGCAACACTTGCGCAAGCGTAGTTTGATGTCTAAAATAAATAAAAATAAAAAACTTCAGCAGATGTTTTTTCATTGCATGCTCTCAAGGGAAAGTGGCGGCGGACCTGATTCGCAAACCAAATACCCTCTGGACAGCTTGACTCCTGTTTATCTGGGTCATCTTCCTTCCACCGAAAGAGAAATATGAGCCCATAGACCGGTTTGCTATCCAGTAATTGAATTAGTGGAAAATGTCATAAATTATGTATAGCTAGTATATATGAAAGAAGGGATTGTAGCATACTGGAGGAACTCTAGCATTTCATCTTCTAGGGAGACAACTTCCTGCACTTTAACCCCCTTCACACCAAAGTCCCGTAACATTACATTGAAAAGAGCCTGCCAGATTACCAGATTAGCTTTGAATGAATATACATAATAGGCGAGCTAGGGGTGGTATAGACGACGTACCGGCTCTGATTCAATCTCGCAGAAGCCATTCCAATTAGCTTTATCAGCCTGTGTTAATGGCTGTAGGGGCAAAGTCTCAAAGGTCTTTGGCGGATTAAGCCGTCGTCGTTTTGTCCGATCTGTCATATTGTACCGGTCGAGCGGGCGAAGTTGAGTAAGTTGGGTTAAATGAGGTTATGTAGGCGTGAGATTGTGAGGGTGTAGTAACTAGTATGACGGCGAAGATACTCTCAACAATAAGAAAGATAATAAAGCAGACAGTGAATAGTCAATACAGAATAATAGATATATCCCTTTCACGGCTTTATTCAATATTTTCTATATCGAAGAGACCTGGCATGACGTATTTATTTATCTATTTACTGGAGCTGATCAGCGGAAAGACAAGAGTAAGTAAATAAAATATTGGCAGTGTCTTGGCATCAACCTTAACGCGTTGAGAATCTTTTTTTCGCGGACAAAAGACGACATACAAACACACCACCACATTCATAACAGCTATACAGCTATATCTACCTGATACTGCAGCCAGAGGACCACCCGGCAGAAGAAGACCCCGCATTCGTCCACTCTTTTGTCCTTTTGCTAATTTTAGTTATCTCCTTGTGTTTTGTGTGGACCAACCATCCCGCAGTCAGTCAATTTACGCTCCAAAGCTGCCCATAGGCCTATACAACAAGCCTTTTGCGACAGCAAGCTTTTCAGCCCGACTCTACTAGTTCTCCTGACATATCCGGAGACTACTTCGTTACGAGGGGAATCGCAAATACATGGTAGTGATAGTGTTAGTGAAACCTCTTTCGCGAACCTTTGAAATGTAGAAGCTCTCTGCCTATACTGAACTTCTCCTTATTGTTAGGCTTGGATGGGACTTGGAATGCTAAGCCGGTCGTCGTGCACATTTACAACTCCTTCGCCATAACCCGCCCGATCCTCCTCCTCCCCCCCCAGCATGCCATGAACGGAACTCCTCGACTCCGATCTTCCTTCCCCCAAACTCCCCGCACTTCTCCACGTTACAGAACCTTTAACGATGGCCAGAATGGCACTCCGCTCGAAGCCCGGCTGCGGAGCCTTCGAAACGAGAAACCCACACCGGTGAGGCTGGAACAGAGGGACACAAGCGCGTCGCTTATTCCCTTCAGTGTTGTCGATGCGCCGTCTCAGAGACTATATGTGGTGGCTTTCTACATGGCCCTAAATGCATGGCGCATTTACGAATACTGGACCTCGTCAGATGATTTCGATTCAACTTGGCTTTTCTTGAAATGGGTCTCAATTGACGGCATCTTTTTGTTTGGCCTCCCTGCGCTGAGGATACCCTGGCTAGAATGGGCCTTTTCGACTACGTTGGCGGTATTTATGGTACATGCTGTTGCCAATGCCTTTCTGATGTTCCGCATCCCTGTACGTTTATGAACAAAGCCCCCCCAAAAGTCAAAATACACCGAAACTGTGTACTGATTTTAAAGTAGATACCTATAGAGGCGTGGATGGCTGCTCTGGTCAAGTTGGCCTATGACAGAGAACTTTCCATATCGGAGCGAAGGGTGAAACCCGCCGATATCCTCCATAACTCATCTTTGATTCTGGGGAAGCAAATCATCCATATCCTCCCTGAAGGGTGAGTTGATTTGTTCCTCACACCCTACCACTGGTGTTCTGGCTAACAAAGAATCTGCAGTTCTGCGGTACTAAATCCAGAGCAAACCTCCTTTTGTATAGACAGCCAGGCAGCTCAGGTCATGTTGCCAATTCGTGTGAACCAGACTACGCCGATAATCATTGATCTTTTACGATTCGATCTTGAGTCTGGCCAAAATGAAACCATCTCAGTTCCATCTAAACAGCTGAAGCAGATGGTGAAGCAAGCAAATAGGGGCCATACGAGTTCGGATGTGAACAGCCCAAGAGATTTGCTATTTCCAGTTAAAAAGACGGGAATTTACCAGCTGCAAAGAGTCGTGGATGATTCGAAACTCGAAGTGAGACGCCGTCCACTTGATACCCTTGTTGCTGCGTGCCCGAAAGCGCTTATTCGAACATCGGCGGATAACCGATGTAAGGGTGAACTTTCAAACTTGACGCTGGTAGTCGAGGGGACGCCTCCTTTAAAGATCAAATATAGCCGCAAGGTCAATCAAATCGATCACGGCGTCTCCTTCCAAAGTATTCAGCCAGAAAACTTTAGATCACCCCTTACCGGCCAAGTCCGTGTCGACTCCCTGATAGATCCAAATAACCCAGATATTAGCTGGGCGCAGTCTCAAAGAATTGAAGTTCCGCTTAATGAGTCGCTGAGCACTGGGGGTGAATGGACCTATTCTATTGAAGAGGTCCACGATGCCTGTGGAAATGTTGCCAACTATTCTCTCGTTTCTGAAGATAGTAGTGACCAACAGTTTGCAAAAACTACACCCCAAACCCAGCAATTCGTAGTTCATGAGAGACCTCGCATTTCATTGAGTGGATGCAACGCTCAATCGTATCTCCAAGTCGCGAAGGATTATTCCATAGAACTACCGGTTCATTTCCATTCCGTTGGACGCAACCAGGCAGCTGATGCTCCCTATACATTGTCATACTCCTTCGCCAGCGAGGCGGCCCAGGATGATAGTTCTATTCCTCCTGCAGCGCACCAAGTCACCCTTCAAAGTGTTGACCACAAACCTCGAATTCAGGAGCCGGGATGGTATAGCCTTACTGCCATCTCCAGCCAGTTTTGTTCTGGCGAGATATTCGAACCTGCATCTTGCTTCCTTCATAACCCGCCTGAGCCAAGTATTAACTTGCGCTACGAAAAGCTGTACGACAAGTGTGCAAATAATTCGGTTGGCCTTCTGGTATATCTGGACTTGATTGGAACCCCTCCGTTCCAAATTCGGTATAATATTGAACAGGCAACCGGAGTTCAGACGCGTCTCATCTCCATTGACTCATTAAGGAGCCAAATTGATTTTACTCCGACAGAAGCAGGGCATTACAAATACGAATTCCTTGACATATCAGATCGCGTTTACCAACCCCAGTCATTGAGGGGCAAGCTTCCAACTTTGGAGCAAGATGTGAAGCCTCCCGCATCGGCGCATTTCTTGGGCCCCGTAACTAGCCGCAAAGCCTGCTTCGGTGAACCTGTTTCGGTCGATGTGCTCTTCGTTGGCGAAGCTCCATGGGAGCTACAGTACGAGCTCGTCCATAATGGGAAACGGATGAAACACACGCTTCGGAGCGACCATGATATAGCGACTGTCGTCACCGAAGATCTCGTTGATGGCGGTGGATATACTCTAGGGTTGACAAGTGTGAAGGATAAATCAAATTGCAAGAGGCTATTAAAGGAGGAGATCAATATTGATGTCCGGCCCAAGAGACCTCAGGTAGCCTTCGGTCTCATTGACAAGAAGCGCAGCATCCTTGCTCTGGAGGACAAGAAACTGGAGCTACCGCTACGGTTGGAAGGAGTGCCGCCGTGGACCGTCAGGTTTCAGAACCTTGATTACCCTGCGATGCCTGTCATCGAAAAGACGCTGTGGAATGAGAACAGTCTTGTCCAACTCACCCACCGTGGGCGATATGAAATCATCGAACTCAGTGATTCTACGTGCCCCGGCTCTGTTGATCAGGGAGCAAGCACGTTCGAAATTTCTTGGATTCCTCGACCGAGAATTACAGCTATCGATGGCACCTCCGTGGAAGACAAGGATGTTCTAACAAAACGAGAGGTTTGCGAGGGCGATGAAGATCTCATGGAAATGAAATTCGATGGCACACCCCCTTATACGGTTAGATACGAACAACAGCGTCGGCCAATTACCGGCGCGATCTCAACGAGCTTCAAGACGATGACAGCGGCGCTGGGTTCTGCTTCTCTACAGATGGACACCTCAAAACCGGGCGTCTATTCCTACAAGATTATTGAACTTGGTGATAATCTCTATAACTTCGATAATAAGAAGCATGCGCAGCTCACCGTCACGCAACGGGTCAATCCTCGTCCTTCCGCCCGCTTTGAACAGCCTAACCACATATACGGATTCTGCAAAGAAGAAGGCAATACGGAGGAAGTGATCCCTATAATCCTGGAAGGAGTTCCTCCGTTCTCCCTGGAGATTGGAATCAAGCATCATTCCGTATCAAAGCCGGAGGTGTTATCCATACCACACATAGATTCCAACCGACATAACCTGCCTATCCCGCGACGATATCTCGACCTAGGTCAGCACGTCATAAGTATCCAGAAAGTTCGGGATGCCCGCGGCTGCCAACTCACGACAGAATACGAAGGCTCGTCCGTTCGAGTCGCTATTTCAGATGTTCCAACCATCACACCACTGGAAACACAGGTGGACTATTGCGTGGGAGAGCGACTCTCCTTCTCATTATCTGGCCACGCCCCCTTCGAGGTATATTATATGTTTAACGGTGTGGAGCGGAAAGCTACCGTGCCGAATACTAGCTTCCGCCGCATTGCAGAAAAACCTGGTGAATTTGTCATTACGGCTGTGAGCGATGGGGCAAGTGGGAAGTGCAAGGCGCACAAGAATATCACCAAGACTATCCATGGGATGCCTAGCGTCAGAGTCAGTCGTGGATCTGTTTCTGTTGTCGAGATACATGAGGGTGGAGAGGCTGAGATGGTATTTGAATTTTGGGGAACTCCGCCTTTTGAGTTCACGTAAGTTGCTTCCTTAATCCTCTGCTGCTGTTTGTTTCTTCTGTCTTATTCTTTTTTCCCCCTACTACTTCTTCGCTTCGTTTGGTTTTTTGAGGCGTGGAAATACTGATTGTTTTCCTCCTTTGCAGCTATACGCGTAGCTCTATCGACCGAAAGGGGAAGAAATCACAAATTCTGGATACTAAACATGACATATCCTACGAACACACCAAAACCATCCGAACGTCCGATGAAGGTAGCTACGAAGTCGTTGCGATCAAAGACAAGTTTTGCTCGTTCTCTACGCAGGATGCAGCAGGATCAGGTGGGAGGAAGAGGGGCTAGTTAAGACATATCGTGCCATATAGTTTATATGACCATCTACGAGTGTGATCACGGATATCCTTACATCTATAGAGTCCTGATTGGGTCGAGGGGTCAATGTGTGGGTTTTATTGTTCGCCCTTGGATGAGAGAACAGGGATTACATAGCATCGGCGTTTTAGGGTCAACTTTTTCCGTTTTCTTTCTAATTTTGTGTAGTCTATTGTTTTTTTTTAAATAAAATAAAAAAGGAAACCATATTTAACGTGTTGATAATGAAAAATTTTCTTCTCTTTCTTTCCCATCCTACTTCCCTATCTATCTATCTATCTACCGATTAACCTGGATCTTCTCAACGAGCTCACCGCCTATCGTCGCAATCTCATTCAAAATCGCCGTCCTATTAGGTGTAAGCTCCGCCCCATTTCCCTCTTCCTCTCCAACATTTGATGGAACAGTCGAATATCCAATCTTCAATCCCCAAGCCCGCGGCTTTGTCGTCTGCTGATTCCAAACACCAGCAATAACATCACCACCAGTCTCCCCATCATCCCCATGGAAAAATACAATAGCGTGCCCGTACAGACGGGTCAACTCTTCCGCAAACGCCGCAGCAGGCTTAAATCCCGTCATATCGCCATCAAGTCCCCCCCGATCCAGTCCCTGAAGGTTCTTAAACACAACTTGATCCTTCTTCTTCTTCCGGCCGCCGGAAACATACTTCGAATTCAACCGGAGCACAAAATCATAATCCATCAAGGGTGATATGAAAAGTTCTGGCGCGTGCAAATCTAACCTCTTCTCCGTCACGAGCTTCATAGCCGACTTGGACAATGCAGATAACCTCGCCGCGACGACTCGTGGCGGCTTCGAAAACTGCGTCCAGGCGACGCCGTCTCGATCAAGGTTTGACGCGGCGAAGAGGGTGACGGTGTTCATCATCGGATCGATGTTTCGCCAGGCGTCGAAGCGCGTTTGGATCTCGGACAATTGCTGTGATGTCAGTTCTTGGTTTAGATCAACAATTAGCGGCTCTAGCTGCCAGTCCCAGCGGGACAGGAAGTGGAGGGTCCGCAAGAAACCGGTGACGATGCTGGAGGGAGTATCCCAGGGGTATGGGTGGACGAAGACGCGGCAGACGATCAGTTCTAGGAGTTCCTCGCGGAGGTGAGGGGTTAGGAGATGGGAGTTTGCCCATTTTTTCACGAGGCGGATGGTTGGGGAGAGGAGGGGGAAACGCGTGGAGAGAGTTCGGATCGTTTGCGTGTGTCGGGGGGCCTGGATGAAGACGCGTCTGTGTGTGGCGAGGGCAAAGGCTAACTCTTCCTTTTGGCGCGCTGCTAGTTCTTTATTTTTCAGTTGTTGTTCCAATAGAGTCTGCTCTCTGTCGTGGTAGATGCGAAGGCGGAATGTGATCGAGCTTGGGAGGACAATGTCGAGGAATGAGGTGTTGAGGAATTTTATATTTTCATTCTCCAGACCTACTTGGCAGGAGGCTACTTCTCCCGAGTCTTGTAGAAGTTCGGCTATCTTTAGTAAAAAGGCTAGTTTTGTCATTTGGATGGCGGTCAGGTCATCTGGCCAACGTGTCGAGCCCTCAAACTGGAGGAGGATATCGGCAGGAGTGTTTTGCACTAGGCCGTTGCTTGAGACCTGGGTTGATGTGTATCTTAATAGAGGGCTAGCTGGGGAGAGTTGGTGTAATGTGAGTGGAAGACCATCGATGCCTTGGAGCAGTTTCTCAAGAGAACTAAACGCATCCATACATGGTTGGAAGGGAGCAGTGGGGTTCAATGCGCTGACACCGTTGAAGTATTCAGCATTGAGGCCGTAGGTGGCAAAGGTAATGCGGCCATCATCAAGGCCAAAATGCAGCTTCAGGACATGGGCTACAATCTGTTGGACAATTGGTGGGTCTGACTGGCGATCGGACCACACCAAACTTTCCACGATACTTCCGTCCTTAAAGCGTCTGAGTTCGGATTTATCACCCCAGAACTTTTGGAAAGCAGCAGAGGCTTCTTTATCTTCAGCTGAAGGACCGTGGTCGACTATCCGGTTAGAATTCTCAGCATCGAGTAATAATCCTATGGTGATTGAAAGTCCATTTTCCTTTGTGGGGGGGCGAGCTCCCAACTCAACGGGCCAGGCAGGAGTATCTGCAATGGAAAGATTAAGGAGTTTAGCTCTATCACCCAAAGCTTTCAAAAGAACTTTGTAGATAGACGATTGGTATTTAACGGTGCGAAGAGTTGAAGAAAGGGCGGTTTGCGGAGATATTGAAATAAGGTGGTCAAATCTGCAAAGCGGATCATCAACTTTGAGGATAAAAACTCCGTTAAAATTGTCGCGAAGAGAGTCATTCAACATTTTCAACGTAGTAAGAGACTCGTGGCGTAGCAGAGCGTATGACCAAGCGGACATTTTATAAAGGATGTTCATGCCTCTTTTTCCATCAAAGAAAATAGGCACGTCAGATGGTGGGATTTTTGAAATCCCAGCTGCATACAATATGAATGGCTGGATAAGATTTTTGCCAGAAAGGAACTGAACTGTAGCTTTGAAAACTTGGTAGCTGCTATAACTTGAGGAGAGAAGCGGTTTCCCGTTAGGCCCGCCCCCCTCAAGAAGCAAGGCTACGAGAGTAGCCCACTCAAAGTGACCAAAGCCACCTTGTGCAAAGGACGTTCCAAAGCCTCTCTGCTGAAGCCAAATTCGTCCGAGGATACACGCATCTCGATAGGCTGTGCACTTGACACTTGCAGCATATTGAAGCTTCAAGAATGCCGAAACGGATGCCTCAGACCGGATAGCAGCGTTGTACATTGGGGTAGGAACGTGGTCTGCTGCTTGAGTAGAATCATGTCGCTGATCGTGATCCGCATTGTTCTTTCGGATGTTGTTGCTGGTGGGTAAAGTGACGGAAGTCGGGAAAACATCTTCTTCGATGGCCGTGAGAATACGGATGCGGGATTTGGAGCGGATGAAGGCTTCATCAGCACCCTCTGTTGGTTCCAGCAGAATCACAGGGCGCAGTGTATCCCCTTCTTGATAGCTCCAGCTTATCTTAAAGCCTGGTTCCCCAGCGTCTTTAATGCCTGCGGCAATGCACGCTACGTAGTAGGCGCGTTTGTGGAAATATCGATAATTGAGGTAATCCTTCTTTTGGAATAGGGAGCTTGGGATAGTGACGGCCAGGTCAATTGTCGTGAGCTTTGATCTTATTTCCGTCTTGACCGCGAAGCTCCCTACGACGTTGATATTCACCGGTGCGGCATATTCCAGCGTGTACTTTGTATCCTTCGCGGGGCGGGGGTCTGGGAACGGAACAGAAACGCCCGATCGTTTGCGCAGCTCATTCTCCGCCTCAGACACGGTTTTGGGAGAGATATCTGGTATTTTCTCGATAATATATTTTAGCTTCCGCAGCGGTTTTTCGACTCGAGAAAGTAGTTTGTCATGGTCTGGTCGCAGTTCAGAGACCAACTCATCCACCTGCAACTTGAAGACATTGGACTTGAACATTCCGCTGGCAACAGCCAGCTCAGCTGTGGGCGCATCTGATCGCGACCGACTTTCTGTCCCTTTGACTCCATTTCTGGCAAGTTGTTGAGCTCCATCCCCCAAACTTAGCTTTCTTCGTTTCGCGCTGATTTCTGCCATTGGGGAGTGATAGGTCAAAGACCAAGACCGTGAATTGGGATTGGAATTAAACTAGAAATGGACAATGCCAGACAGAGGGCGCTGAACTGGAGCCCAGGGAAAAGCGCCTTTGTGGTGTACCGTCGATATAGCGGTTTGCGATCCCTCAAATTTAATTTCGCAACCTTTGCTGAAGTCGTTTTGAAGCTTCAGCTTTTTTTTTTCTTGAGTGGAGCAATATAGCGGTGTATTGTACTGGTATTGTAATACGCACATAACGTACGGGAAATATTGTTTAATGTAACTGACTGAGCATGATCTTTATAGGAAACGTATTTATTTAAGGGAAATAAATAACAATTGATAATAATGATTATTTATTTATCTATAATTAACCAAGAGCTTGTTAAAAATGTGTGTAATTTGCTCTTAGGCCGCGTAATAAATGTCGTCACAGAAATACAGGGCTGACCTTATCAATATCTTTTTTTCTTTGCCCCCGCCCACTTCGATATTTATATGTATTTTTTCTCTCCAACTCTTCAGCAACAGCAACATAGAGTGGTTTATACAGCATAATCCGTTTCTGTGTACTTGCGGCGATGCCCAGTATCTGCTATTGAACTCTTCCTTAAGCTGAAGCGCTTTTGTTCCCGATTTCCTGCTTACCTATCATCTATCATACATCATTTACTTGTCCGCCAGGATGTTCAAGCAGCTACCAGTCGGAGGATCTGTCCCTCCAGAAACTGACCATGTATGTTCGTACGAAAAATAAGTGAAACTATATATCCAATGATCTGGATTTTATGTCTACTATTATTTAGAAGGCTTTCAGTCATGGATTCCGTACTGTTATTGTGTTCTTCCCTTCTGGATGAGTCATTTTTATATGTGCTTCTGGGCTGGCTAAGAAAAAGAAAAGAAAAAAAAAGACCCTGGACAGGCACACTAAAGAAATAAAGAAATAATTCCCTCATCGCCTGCTCTCATTATCCAAGTGTCTTTCTAGTCATATGCTAACATAACAAAATATAGGCTGTGAGTGTCTCCCTCCCGACATGGAGGGCCAATATAGGGTACGAAGAAGGCGAGAAATGGGTAACTGATGCCATGACCAGTGGCTACCCACGCTTCTTCATTCACAAGAGCATCCAGGCGCTCGTGATGGAAGTTGTCCGCCGCTTTGGTACGCCGGGTGAGGAGTCCGCTACGCTGTTCCCGTCTCGTCAGACTGCAGACCGGTGTTACCAGTTCATGGCTTCACGGCTACCAGCTGAACAGGCGCAAAAGGTTCGCATTATTAGTCTCCTACCGCCACAAAGACAGCAGAAGCAGCAAAAGCAACAACAGCAACAACAGCAACAGCCTCACTCAGATGAGTGTGATAATGGTAACATACATCTGAATATCGTATCGCCGCTGTTTTGTGTTTTGTACCCAGCGGCACATGGCGGCGTTGCAAAGGAGGTGTGGCAACACACGGGTGACGGGATATCAAGCCGGCGAAGTGAATTCTGTTTAAAAGCACTGGAAGATGGGTATTTAATCGAAGAGAGCCTTCTACTGCAGCGGGGCGAGCACACAACTCAGTGGCCTCACAAGGGTCCCAAGCGGTATCAACGGAATGGGTCTCTGGCGAACATTAGCAAGGACTCGACATCGTCGCAGCCGCAACCGCAGAAAAGCGAAATCCCCTCGTCGAAGGAGTTTGACCAGTTCATTGAAGAGCGCTTTGGGCGTAACTTAAGCATGGCACAGGCCAATAACGCCAAGCTAGCGGTTCGGAGGCGGATTGCCGGATCATTGACTTGCAATGGTGAGCTCAGCGAAGCACTGCAGTCTGCATCATCGAATGGGCGAATTGCCGGGTTGACGGAGGAACACGTCTTACTTTTTCCTTCAGGCATGAGTTCGATCTTCAACACCCACCGCATGTTAATGGCTGCCCGGGGGCCGATGAAGAGCATTTGCTTCGGCTTCCCTTATGTCGATACGCTAAAGATATTGCAGAAGTGGGGACCTGGTGTTCAATTTTACGGCCATGCATCATCTGAAGAGCTGGATGAGCTTGAGAAACGGTTGGAATCGGGGGAGCGGTTCCTAGCCCTCTTCACCGAATTCCCTGGGAATCCGCTGCTGAAAGCCCCCGATCTCGAGCGCATTCGAAACCTAGCGACGAAATATGAGTTCGCGGTGGTCGTGGATGAATCTGTGGGCAACTTCATCAACGTCAACGTTCTCCCATATGCCGATGTGGTCGTGAGCAGCTTGACGAAGGTTTTCAGTGGAGACAGCAATGTAATGGGCGGCAGTGCCGTGTTTAACCCGCATGGGCAATATTACCAGAAGCTGAAGGCAGTACTTGAGACGGAGTATGAAGATAACTACTGGGGCGAAGACGCCATTTTCCTAGAGCGAAACAGCCGCGATTTCGTGTCGAGGATTGAGCGGATTAATTCAGCCACGGAAGAAATCACTGCACAGTTAAAAGCGTCGCCTTTGAGTAAGTACTGCTTCGAAAATACCTAGAGAATTTTTAACCTGGGAAAAATGGAGAAAAAAAAAGTTACTAATATTTTTTCACAGTCAAGGACCTTTATTACCCGAAATACAACCCAACCAGACTCTTCTATGACAGATGTAAGAACCCCAATGGAGGCTACGGCGGTTTGTTCTCCATAACCTTTCACTCGAAAGAGGAGGCGGTTGCTTTTTACGACGCCTTTGAAGTCATGAAGGGTCCCAGTTTGGGAACGAATTTTACCCTCAGGTATTCACCCCCCCCCCCCCCCCCCAACGTTAAAAAAAAAACCACCCATAGACAATGATCATTAACATGAAAACCCCAACCCCTCATAAAGTTCTCCCTACGTAATCCTAGCCCACTACGGGGAATTAGAATGGGTGAGTCATCGTGTTCTTCCCTATTATTACCCTGTTACCGCTCCATCTTTTCAAGAAAGAAAAAATAATTTATCTACTCACATACATCCTCCAGGCAAACTCGCTAGGCGTCCCGACAGATCTGATAAGAACGAGCGTCGGGCTCGAGGACCCCGCAGACCTGCGGGGTCGGATCGAGCGTGCCCTTGCAGCGGCAGCGAAGGTGTCGAAGAAGTCGTGAAACAAATGGGTGGATATATACATATACCTGGGCCTTCTTCTATTGTTTTGGAAATCCTCTTCTCTGAGAATAGAGCTGTCAGTCAGGTCGGATCAGACCAGGCTTCGCGCCGTATATCTCTTCGGTAAATTTTTATTTGAGCAGCAGCTATCATTAGAAAACAAGTATACGCGACGGTATTTTTTGGAAAATCGACAACGGAGGGAAATTTAACTCAACTTGTACATGACATGGATGGCGACCCATGAAAGGTATATATATCACTAACTGCAATTGTTCTTTCTGCGTTTCTTTTTTTGCACGGGGAAAAGGGCTGGTTCTCGCGAGATCAGCCCAGCACAATTCAAATAGGGGGGATTTAAAATGAAAAGTGAAAGCAAAGATTTTTGATACCAATAAATAGATTAAAACAGGGGAAGGATATAATTTCAACAATTAAATACAAACTCCCCGCCATCGAATCGGGGATTTACCGAGAAGAAAAGTGAAGTTCAAACTTTCTGAATCCGAATTGTATATGATAAAGATGATACGAATAATAATAATAATAATAATACTAATAAAATATATAAATAGATAGATAATAAAAAAAAGACCGCTGTTCAATTTAGCCAGCCAGCTTGAACATAATTCCTATGACGGAAATTTGAAATATATAGCCTTCGGTTATTCGACGAGGGATTTTTGCAAGGATTTCTCCTGGGGGAATCAGAAAAGGAGAAGAAAAAAAGGAAATAATAGCTAGAAGAAGGAGGAAGAAAGTAAGGAGAAAAGAAAAGCCGAAGGAAACGTAGATGTCAAAACCAAAAATAGGAGGCAAGAGAATTGGAGCCAAAGAAAGATAAGAAGACAAAACAAAGACATATGCCAAGAAAACGATAAAGGGACCAAATGAAAACTATCCTCCGAAAATGTTAAGTTAAAATAAAAAGGTTATGGGAAAAATACAGACAAGTCAAGTTACAAACTTCCCGAAACGCAATACCTTGGAAAAAGAAAGAAAAACAACTCCTATCTACCCCCATGGGTTAAAATCGATGAGCAAAAAAAGCAGAAAAATGGAAGTAACGGAGAGAGCGTAAGAAAATGGAGAAGAAAAATACAAAACAAAAATACAAAGGAGCATGGAACCTCGTCAAGGTAGGTGGTGAGTGGTGAGTGGATGGGACTATTTGAAGGGACGATCATATGTCCCATCGTCATTCCCAACGGCGCTCATGGGTTGACTGCGGAATCCACCGCCAAAGTCGCCGGAACCCGTCCGTCGGAGGGCCTGCCGCATGGTTTCGATGTTCAACTCGCCACCAAAGGTGCCGGGAGGGGGACTATGGCCGCAGAGTCGGGGGCTCCCGGCCACCCGTCCTCCACGGTTGGGAGAGGTGTCCAACCCCTTTGTAGAAGGCGATACGCTTGTTGGCGGGGATGTACTGAAGCCATGCGACGAAACTGGAGAGCGTATTGGAGATGGGGAGCGGTTCCGCGCGGCGAACAAGGCAGTGTTAGTCGAGAGACCTGCCATGTACATGGAATCTCGGTTTGAGGCATGGTCTGTTTCGGCGTGTTCGCCGTGGACGAGGTCAGCGAATGATACGAAGCTCAGGCGCCTGATATCGGCTGGGTCCAGGCCGCCGTAGTTGGAGACTGAATCTTCTGCATCTGGGGGTAAATGGGGGTTGAGATCTTCGTGCCAAGACGACGTCATTGAGTGTTCATGTTGGCCACCGGTCACGCTGAGCGAGGCAGGTTGGTGAAAGTTATGAGTGATGATTTCAACGGAGTCTGGGTCGAGACGCTCGTCGGTTAAAGCAGCAGATGAGGCGCCAAGGATGGGGGGGATGTGGTTTTCGGTCATGATATGTGAGGGTATAGATGGAGAGGCTTGGGCCGGCGCGAAATCTTCCTGGACATTCCGTTCAAAAATCTGCGACGAAGCAGGCGAGTGCAGTCGTGGAGACGCAGAGCGAAACCCGCGATTGGGTGATGATGGAGACATGTAGAGATTTCTCGCACGGTGTGGAGATGCAGATGGTCGAGTCGAGTTGAGAGAATGTAGAGGGGAAACGGGTCTCATAGTGGCTATTGGGTTTAGGATGTTGGATGGGCGCTGTTGCGATTCGCTCTTTTCAACCGCGCTGGATTCAAGGCCCTTCTTTGGTTTGAGTCTCCATTCCCTCTTCTCTTTGTCGTTTATTGCGCCCACCTTGTTCGCTTCCGCCGAAAGAGTGTTCGGGATGAGTTGTTGTTGTTGTTGCTGAGATTCAGATACGGATAAAGATGAAGAGACTGGCAGCTCGTTAACAGGAGCGGGATCTGGTTTGGTGGAATCCGACGTCTTGTCGGTTGGGGGATTTACAGCAGCCATGACTGCTTGGGAGGTCGAAGGGATGTAAGATTCGAGTTATAATAAATATTATTATGCAAGGAAGGAATTCGATCAAAATAAAGAGTCCACCTGAGACTTTGCGCAAAGGGGAAATTCCGAAAATGTCTCGGACTGGGCAGGTTAGAAGACCAAGTACAGCAAAGTATATTTAGCTCAACAGATAGTTCCCCACTTCAGCGGCAGATCAAGGGTGAGAGAGTGTGTGTTCGAAGATACAACATAGGAAGAGGTTGAGAGGGACGGCGTGGACTATATGGATGTTTTCTGCAGGCAGAGAGATGTTTTATTAAGAAGGGGGAAGAAGACGCAGTTGGTGGCTTGGACAAGGCCTTGTAAACTTGGCTTTTGAGTTGGTGAGACAGTTCGGAATAGAGGGTCGTACTCAGCACCCAGAGCGTTGGGGGCTTGGTATAGAACGCATCAACGACGTCATGTTAGTATGAGGGTTTGACAGGAGGCAGGTTAAGAGGGTATAATATTAGATAGAGAGTGAAGATGAGGGAGTAGCATGGACAGAAGATGTTGAGGAAGAGGATGAGATGGAGGTAGATGAGATGAAGGCGAAGATGAAGCTGAAGATGAGGTTGAAGATGGGGTTGAAGATGAAAGTTGATGGATGAAATGAGGTTGAGAGATGTATTAATAATATTACATTCAGTGTATGAACGGTATTGTAATGTATGTTGCCTCTGCACCAAGGGTGGTTGTGGCAGAGGAATGTGTCCTTTCAACATACACAGATATACACACACATACATATATAATAGATATAAACATATATATACATATATATATATATATATTGTATGCTTTATCATTCCATCTAACTCGTACTAAATAGGCATCCATACATCGATGTATTGTATTGTATCTGAATATCACCCGGAACAACCATTATCCGACAATCTTCTCACGTGATCGTTTTCTCAATCAGGCTTAGTGTTTTTTCGATTTATTTCTTTCTTTTGACTTTCTTCAACGCTCTTTTGTACGGATATATAAATCTATACGGAGTACACCTCTTCTCTCTCTATATATCTTGATATATATCTCTATCTCTCGATATCTCCCTCCGACTCAATCCCTTCCTGTGTCGGGTCCTGCCATGTCTCCTGGCTGCTGATTGTTGCTCTTTCGAGAGCATTTCCCTGTCCGCGAGGAGTCTTAACGGCCACATCCTCCAATTCGTTTCCGCCAACATATCCTCTATTATATCTTTCCCTCCTCCTTCACAATGGCTTCTCCCGTCACATACTCCCGGCGCCATATCTTGACGCTGCCATTCTTGCTCCCAGCGTGGTCAGAATCAGCCGCTTCGACCCTGGTATGCCGGAGATACCAGTCAACTTTCCGTCGACTGAAACAGCGCCTACGCGTGAAGCCTGATGCTTCATTCAGCCCTCTTCCTCCCAATTCACCCGATCAGATCATCTACAATCCTCCCTCCAGTGCCCCCTCCGTCTACCACACCCCTACCAAATTCCTGCCGCCAGATGACGTCCGCCGGAAACTGCGTGCTTCTTCACTCGCCGGAGAACCACTGCTACAACAACCATCACGACTCCCATTAGTTTTGCGACATAAGACTCAAACCAAACAGATCCTGGGCGAACAGGAGATCGCGGAGATGCGCCAGCTTCGGCTAGAAGATCCCATGAAGTGGAGCAGATATGCGCTGGCTCAAAGATTCGGATGCAGCACCCATTTCGTCATGCAAGTGTGCGATGCCGGCCCGCAGAAGAAGGCTATCCAGCAGCAGGTCCTTGAAGCTATCAAGTCGCGCTGGGGCAAGAAGCGGACGATTGCCAGGGAGGATAGGGAGCTGCGGAAAGAGTTATGGGCGAGGGATCAATAATCAATATGTCCAATCTAGATACCTCAATTTGGTCAGCATCATCGATATTATTATTATTGGAGGAGGAATGGCGCATCATCATCATCATCATGTCTATCTACCATAGGTACCCTGGGGAGTGGAGATGAGATATAAAGCCAACGGAGAGCGGAGGAAAACAACATCCCTGCTGTTCCGACTGCGCTGCTTTTGCGGCTCAAATTCTTGTTTTGCCGGGTGGTTACGGGTGATGAGGAAATGGCCTCATTGTTGTAGAACTTCTCACTGTACTATTTTCTTTTCCCTTTTTTTCCATTTCCGTTCACCATTTTTGCGGTTAGATTTCCTGTATTTTCTTATGTTCTGTACAGTATACTAACTATATTCTACTATCAACTATATAAATATAAAACATTTAACAAAGCCCCCAAGCCCCCAAGCCCCAAGCTGCTTATTTTACTTACTTAAATCCATTGCTTAAAAAAACGCTGCGTGCTACGTGCTACGTGTAATATTCGTTAATATCAAGATCGCGAGCCATATCCAGGGATGTTTTAATAAATATCTCCCAAAACAAAAACTAGAAAGGAAACTAAAAAATCCAAACAAAATAAAGAACACGGATGCAACCTCGTTTTTCTCCCCGTTCACAATTCTTGAATTCCAAGCAAGGTTGTCTTGTTTTCTCTGCCTGTCTCCTGTCATTGCCGCATCTACCCAGACGCTTTTCCCCTCCTCCCTCCAAATGCTCCCCGCCTCTCTTCCCCTCAGTCGCATCGCAGCATCACACCAATTGATCCCATTATCCCTCCAGGCTCTGAGATATTTCAGTCTTAATAAATCCTTCTCTTCTTCTTCCTCTTCTTCCCCTTCTTTCTCTGCTTCACCCCGTTCATTCATTCTTCGTCCAAGCATCCAACAACCTCCCCCGCTGCTCACTGCCAGAATACACAAGAGAACTTTTTACGCAAATATCGACGATCCCAAGATGGCCCCTCAGTTGGAACCGTTTTTCAAGGAGTGAGTTATGGAAATTAAATATTATATTCATGGAGGATATAGTTTGCTGATATCAATTCTTGCGTAGGGTCGATAACCTCCAGGATCACTTCATTGATCGTATGCCACGCTCCATTTCCTAGTTATAATTTGCTACGCAGAGTTCCGGTCTTGGATGATTGCTAATTTGCCCTTGTTATAATATAGGCCTGAGAAAAGCAGTTGCTATCCCGTCAATCTCCGCCCAAGATGAGAACAGAGGGGATGTCGTCAAAGTACGTTCCTAATTATCACAATCAATCCTGAAGGCATTGCCTTTCATTTCTAATTCTCTGTTTTTTACCTACCATAGATGGGAGAATTCCTTGCCGATGAACTCAAGCGCCTGGGAGCTGAAGTTGAGATACGACCACTAGGAAAGGAGCATGGACGGGAGCATTTGGAGTTGCCCCCCGTCATCCTTGCCCGCTACGGCAACGACAAGAACAAGCGGACCATTCTCGTCTATGGCCATTACGACGTGCAGCCCGCTCTTCTTGAGGATGGCTGGAACACAGAGCCCTTCACGCTCACCGTTGATGAGAAGGGGAGAATGTATGGTCGTGGCAGCACGGATGACAAGGGCCCCGTCATGGGCTGGCTAAACGTCATCGAAGCGCACCAGAAGGCTGGCATGGATTTCCCCGTCAACCTGCTCTGCTGCTTCGAGGGCATGGAGGAGTACGGCTCGGTGGGACTGGAGGAGTTTGTAAAAGCTGAGAGCAAGGCGTATTTCAAAGATGCCGATGCCGTGTGCATTTCGGATAACTACTGGCTGGGTACTGAGAAGCCGTGTCTCACCTACGGACTGCGCGGTTGCAATTACTATTCCCTCACCGTCTCCGGGCCCGGGCAGGATTTGCACAGCGGTGTCTTTGGCGGCACGGCCCATGAACCCATGACGGATCTGGTCAATCTCCTCTCCAAACTAGTTGATGCTCAAGGCAACATCCTGGTCCCAGGCATAAACGACCTCGTCGCCCCAGTGACAGAGGACGAAAAGAACCTGTATGACGGCATCAGTTTCTCCATGGAGAACCTGCACGAGTCGCTCGGCAGCACAACCTCCATCTTCTCAGACAAGGAGCCCACCCTGATGAGACGATGGCGGTACCCAGCCCTCTCCATCCATGGCGTGGAAGGTGCCTATTCCGCCCCCGGTGCCAAGACCGTCATTCCCGCGAAAGTTATTGGAAAGTTCTCCATCCGCACCGTGCCCAATATGGAGAGCGAGGATGTGAGCCGGTTGGTGTTTGACTACATCAAGGCCGAGTTTGCCAAGTTGAACAGTAAGAATACGATGGATTGCACGTTGCAGCATGATGGGAAGTGGTGGGTGGCTAGCCCCAAGCATTGGAATTTCCAGGCTGCGGGTAAGGCTGTTAAGCAGGTGTTTGGTGTTGAGCCGGATATGACGAGGGAGGGTGGGAGGTATGTTTTTTCTCTTCTTCTTTTTCTTTTTTTTTTTTTTGCGCGGGAAGAAAATAGATTTCTAACTAACAGTAAAACAATAGCATCCCCATCACACTGACCTTCGAAGAAGCCACAGGCAAGAATGTCCTTCTTTTGCCCATGGGCAGCTCGACGGACGCGGCACATTCCACTAACGAGAAGCTCGACAAGCGTAATTACATTGAGGGTACTAAGCTGATGGGTGCGTATCTGCATTATGTTGCCGAGGAGCCTATGACCGAGTAGACAGATATATATATCCCATGTTAAATTGTGTTTTTGTGCATGGAAGAGATGTTGGGTGATTTTATTGTACAGTTAGTTTTTCTTTTACTTAACTTGGTAGATGTTTCTATAGTTAAGGATGTTTTAGTTATATAGTATGATATGCCAAAACTGAGTATGAAAGAACTGAAGAACTGAAGAAATGAAGAACTGAAGAACTGAAGAACTGAGGAACTGAAGAACTTCTTTGAGCTGTGCCAGTAACTATCATCAATTGGCAAAATTTAGTTATGATCAGCCCTGCCCCTAGTTACCCACATAGTATTGGAACCAGCCATTCTCTTAATGGAATACGTGGGCTGTAGCATACAACGGGATACCATCGACAAGAACACCTATAGATATCCCAGCATAATATACCTTACCTATATACGTAGGATCAATATTGCTGTTGTCTTGTCTCAAATATTTCAAAAAGGCAATATTGACTTTTTATATCACGTGATCACCCGATGCGCTTCGTTTTTTCCCACGCGACGCGACAAGTTCAAGCTCAACCACTTACAACTATCTACGTATCTCAGCTACAACAACTACAACTACAACTGAACGATGAAGACATCCCTGTCAACGCTCTGACAAACAGGACTGAATAGCTGCTTGGATTACTGTGATTCCATAATTCATGACTTGTTATCCAACTGTTCATATATCCCTGTCTCCCCATGGCTCCGATTAAGAGGAGTCGAACTGAGCAGCACAGTGGTCCCGTATCCAGTGCGCCGCTAGGTTCACAGCTTGGCCCTGTAAGAAAATAAGATATAGAATAACCCCTCCCTGAATGTCAGCAAATCCGTAATAAACAGACCCTAATATATTATCGACTACAGAGAAAGAAAGCGCGCACCTCTGACGTCCTAGCAGTTCGAGAAGACAGTGACAGTGACTCTACCTCAAATTTGTCCGACTCCGCCCCCGCCTCTGAGCGCGATGGCATTAGCCCGGACCACGACCCCAGCAACCCCGAATCCGAATCTGAATCTGAACCAGATCTCGACATCGGCGACGAGGAGGCCATCGAGCGCCGAGCAAGCCAATACATCCAAAAGAAATACTCTCAAAGCATAGAAAACGTGCCTGCAGAGCATGGCATCATAGAACGAGTAGACTGCTACAATTTCATGTGCCACGAGCATTTCTCCGTCGACCTGGGCCCGCTGATAAATTTCATCGTGGGCAAGAATGGGAGTGGGAAGAGTGCTATTCTTACGGCTCTTACGCTCTGTTTGGGTGGGAAGGCGTCCGTGACGAATCGGGGCCAGAGCTTGAAGAGTTTTATCAAGGAGGGGAAGGAGTATGTTTTTCTTTTTCTTTCTCATTTCTTTATTGTTTTTTTATGCTTACCGTAATATCATTTATGGCTTACCGCGCGCATTTAACTAAAACTATTATTTTGTAGCTCTGCGACGATTGTGGTTCGCATTAAGAACCAGGGCGATAGTGCATATAATCCCAACGAATTCGGAAACTCAATCATCATTGAACGCCATTTCTCCAGAAGCGGCTCGAGTGGTTTCAAAATCAAAAGTTCCGCCGGTCGGGTGGTGTCCACGAAGAAGTCGGAACTTGACTCCATCACAGACTACTTCGCCCTCCAGATTGATAACCCCATGAACGTCCTCTCTCAAGACATGGCCCGCCAGTTTCTAAGCAGTTCCAGCCCGTCGGAAAAATACAAATTTTTCGTCAAGGGAGTACAACTCGAGCAGTTAGACCAGGATTATCGCTTGCTTGAAGAGTCGATTGATCAGACTGAAGCGAAGTTGTCGATTCATTTGGACCAGCTCAAGGATTTGGAGGTTAATAGGAATAACACTAGAGCGAAACTCGCGCTGTCGGATAAGAATGAGACTATGCGGGCTAGAGTGAGGAATTTACGAGCTCAGATGGCATGGGTGCAAGTTGAAGAACAAGAAAAGGTTTGTAAAATAAAATTTTATCACCATTTGGAAATACTGCTCTCGGGCTAATTTACGGAATAGCAACGAGATTCTTGCGATGTGCAACTCGCGGAGGCGACTAGAAAGATCGCAGATCTCGAGGCTGAAGTTGTGAAAGCTGATGAAGTTTATCAAGAAGCGGATCGTGTATATAATGTAGCTTCTGAAGCCGTTCGAACAGCAAGATCTGAACTGGAAATTCAAGAGGATCGTGGGAAGGGTGCAAAGGAAAGCCTCAATGAGACTATGAAAGAGCGCCATGACCTTCAGGTACGTCAAGTAATATATGGCAAATGGCATGCTTTTGGTAATTAATTCCGGTGTCTTTTTTTCTTCTTTCCAGGCAACACAACGCATGATCCGTGAATGCTTGAAGACTGCCGAGTCGGCCATTGAAGAAACACAACGAAAAATAGAGGAAGAAAAGCAGCGACTTGAGGATTTAGATGGTGGAAGCCACGCAAGGAGGTTGGCGGAACTTGAGCAGAAAAAGGCTGAAGTCGACGAGGCGCGTAATCGGTATGAAACCCACAGACGAGATGTGGATCGGCTACAAGAGGATATCAACAAAGCGGATCGAGACCTTCAAGCGAAGCATGAACCTGTTACCAAGCAGCGGTCGGATATAGAGCAAGCTGAAAATCGACTCCGCAGCCTCACGCGGGACAGGGGACAACAGCAAGGCGGCTTTCATGAAAAGATGCCTATGTTATTGAGGGCTATTGAACAGGAACAGTACAAGTTTTCGAGAAAACCTGTCGGGCCATTGGGGAATCATATAAGGCTGTTGAAACCGAAATGGTCTGGGGTCCTTGAAAGCTCACTAGGGGCAAACTTGAGTGGGTTTGTGGTGACGAGTAAGAGTGATTCGAACACTCTATCCGGTATCATGAAGCGGGTTGGATGGTAAGTGACAAAGTCTTGACTAATTTTGGGATTTACTGTGATATGGATGTTAATTCTCATCTCCATTAGTGAATGTCCTATCTTTATCGGAAATGACATTGGGAGCATGAATACATCCCCTAACGAACCAGATCCTCGATTCGACACGGCGTTGCGTGTTTTAGAGGTAGGAAACCGCCAGCAACAGATTTCCCGATCGTTAGTTAGCTTCATTACTAAAAAATTCATCTTTAGATCGATAACGATTTGGTTCGGCGGCAGTTAGTTATAACCAATGGCATTGAGCAGGTTCTTCTCATCGAGAACTTAGAAGAGGCTTCGGTTGTGATGTTTGACGGCGAACGACCGAGAAATGTGAGGCGATGTTTCTGTATCGACCAACGAGACCGACGAAGAGGGATTCATTTGTCTTACAGCCGGACGGGGGGCCCGACACAATCTCCAGTCCAAGCGTATGCGGGACGACCTCGGATGAAAACTGATATAGAGTCCCAAATCAAGTACGTACCCTTTTACACGTAATAATAATCCAGCCCCCGGGTTACTCACTCATTGTCCGTATAGGATACAACAGGATGCTGTGAATAGGTTGAAGCAAGACCTCCTCGAGCTGGAAACCCAAGAACGATTAGCGCGCACCCATCTTGAAAAATGCAAACAAGCACTTGTTAGACATAAAAGACAGGAGGATCAGCTAAAGATCGCCTGGCAAACGGCGGAGGACCTCGTTGAAGAGCTTCAAAGTGCAATTGACGGAGATATAATTGAAGATGGCGGGCTAGATGCTCTGCAAAAATCTCTGCAAGATAGCGAAGAAGAGAAACTCACTCACGAGAGCTCGTTTGAAGAGAGCGTCAACAAAATGGATAGCATAATCGAGAAACTTAAGGAGAAGAAACGAGAAGTGGCGCAGATCGAACGGGAAATTGCCGAGCATGGGAAAAAGGTCGAAGAGCTTGAAAAGGAAGTGTCGAAGATGCTGGAGAAGCGGAGAAAGGCTCTCACTGATAAAAATGTCGTTATTGGTACGCTTGAATCAGTGAAGGAGGATAAGGTACATATAGCGACGAAGCGGCAGGACCTTGGTAATGTCATTTTGGACTTTAGTACCAAGGCAAGCTCTGTCTCTCCGCGTGTGCCTGTCCCTGAGGGGGAGACGGCGAATAGTCTTGATAAGAAACTTATGAGATTGAAGAGGGACCTTGATCGATTTGATAAGGAGTATGTATTCTTCTTCCTTTTGCTAAAAATAAAAGAAACGAAAAGAAAAGACTTTGCTAACGCCGTCTAGTGTGGGAGATCGGGAGAAGATTGCCACCGAAGCAGCCGCAGCAGAGGAAAAATACGAAAGTTCTAGGCGGCAGGTTGCTGAGCTTGAAGAACTCGCGCAGGTAACACTTCTCCTATCCTGCAAATTTTCCTCTCATCCTTGTCCCACCGTTTTTGAAAAGGAACCTACTAACAACTTCCATAGAGGTTCAAAATCACATTGAATAACCGGCGAAAACGATGGGAGAATTTCCGCTCTCTTATAACCGCCCAGGCTAAACTCCAATTTACCTATCTGCTGAGCGAGCGAAGTTTCCGCGGCCAGATTCTATCGGATCATACAAAGAAATTGCTTGATATCCACATTGAGCCGGACATCACCAAGGAAAACGGCAAGGGGAGAAATGCGAAAACTCTATCCGGAGGGGAAAAGTCGTTCTCGCAGATATGCCTTTTGTTGTCACTGTGGGAGGCTATGGGGTCACCGATCCGCTGCTTGGACGAATTGTATGTGATTGACGGACGCCCTTCCTGCTATATGTTTCCGTTTTTATATTAATTAATATTTTCTCCCCGTGTTAGTGACGTATACATGGACCAGGTCAACCGGAGGATGAGTATTGAAATGCTGGTAACCTTCCTCCCACACCTGTTTTTTTATCGTCTCTGTATACTTTGCGTTATTCACGGTACTGACGACGCGTCGATAAAACAATGATAGATGATTGCGGCGAGACGGTCCGTTGGGCGGCAGTTTATCTTCATTACGCCAGGTGCAAGGAATGATATCCACCCCGCGCCAGACGTTAGAGTCAAAGAGTATGTTTTCTATCTATATTTCAAAATTATGATCCAAAGCTAACTTGAGTTTTCCTTTCCTTTCTTATCTAGACTTGCTGAACCGGAACGAGGCCAAACGACACTGCCGTTTGGATGAGCTTGATCTAGATACTAACTCTGTGATACTTTTTCTGATAATTATTTTACTTGGGAGGGGCGTGGTTTGATAGCGACCTTTTTTATTTTCTCATACATATTTAATTATATTATTTTATCCATATGAAGGAGCTTTTTGATCTTACCTCGAGAGATCTCTATATCTATGCACCGCTAGGTTTTGTGCTCTGCTTACTCCATTGGCGCTTTGAGGCGCTTTGAGGCGCCCTATTCTCGTTAATTTCTCGCAATGAGAGAGCAGCGTTGCCATCACAAGCATGAAATAATGGCTGAAACAACTTGTAATAAAAACAATCCCCTTCGGGTGCCGAGTCAAAACTTCGCTTAATGACTTGGAGGATTGGTATAAAACCTATCAACTGATATAATGGACTCTGGGCATTTAGTACAGAAGAGCGTTAGTCTCAGCAGACTACAATAAACCACTTCTTCACTGAATACTTGACTTAGAGTGTAGACAAAAACACGGCTCTCTACTCCGTACCTATCAAACAATTACAACTATAAAAATATTGAAGTTTACTCAATATAGACATTTATTAATGCTATTATCTATGTAGAGGGTGATTAAATATGATTTTTCATAGTAACAGTTCTTATAGTTGATTGACAGATATCATATTAGATTTGATATCTGCATGAAGCTGTAACTAATCTGGCTTGCGACTCTTGAAGAGTTATGCTGGATGCATATCTGATTTTACAATGATCAACCAGTCCACTTGAATTACAATTCAATCATCAAAGTAATGAACTCTCATATCTCTGCCATTTCTAACATATATCTCTAATCAAGCATGGAATATCTTCTTTTTACACTCTCCTTTTGTTCTCTCTCTCTCTCTCTCACACACACACACACACACACACAGGTCCAGACACCCATGATAATGAAATTCCGGCTAGCGGGCATTGCCGCCTCAGCTCATACCCCCAGCCGGCATGGCCACGTTGCCAGTCAAGAGAAATAAATATATTACCCCTTTCCAAACCTCTCTATCAGAAAATCTGAACCGCTAAATGCTGATCTCGCTGTACCCAGTATCTGCACCGATGTTCGGGGAACCTAACCGACCGTCGATCTAACGCCCGCTGAAATCATCTTCAAGAAAGCCTACCCCCTCGCACCCGCATTCCATTGATTGTTAAATAATCAGGAAAAAAATTGTAAAGTAGCAGAACGAGTTTTCGACATAAATGACATCTAGAAAACCGTCTAATCCCACATACGCATCCATGAGTATGGTCCAAATGAATAAATAAATAAACAAATAAACAAAATGAAAATCGACAGTTCAGAAAAGAGGATATGTAAGGAATGACAAGAGAAACCTGAAAACAAAGGCAAAACATCCTCGTTATTACATGCATTAATGATAAGTAGTAAGTAGTTTTGTAGAAGAGAAAAGGCATAGCATGATTATATATACATATGTATGTATGTGATATATGATGTACCACTTGCGCGGCTATCGTTCGTTCGTCTATTTCTGCTGCTGCTCCGGTTGTTTCTGTTGTTTACATATACTTTCGTTTGCGTACGAGTTATACCTAGAGAGTAAATCGGTCGACGGGAGCCCGCCTTGATGCATGAAATTGAAGTGTGCGGCGAGAGCTCTGCCTTCGATCAGCACATCTGTGTATACGGCAGCAAAGTGTCAATTTCCATCATTTGCCGTTTAGCACGAGTTGAATAAAGGCGCGCGACACTCATAAAATTATCTGTTAAAACAAAAGGCGGGGAACAACTCACGTCTCTGCAACTTCTTCGGCAAATCCAAAACAATCATATCCTCATCCCCCCTATTATCTGGCCAATGCTCCACATCGGTATCTAGAATATCATCACCTAGAATTGCGAGGCAATTAATCCGAATCCGCTCCCCCTGCATATTCCACGGCGGCTGGAATTTATATAGATCCGTAGTATTCCGCTCTAGATTCTCTAGTAGCGAATAATGCTGCTGCGCCGCAATAGCCCAGCTCTCATACGTGGGGCCCCAGAAGTCATAAGTCAACTTCGCGACGGGAGTGCGGTGGAGCGCCTTGTCGTCGGCAACGCGGAGCCAGCGATGCGTGCCCCCAGATGGTGGGTCGTTGTCCAGCGACCACTCGAAACTGCTGGAGCCGGGCCAGAAGGGGTGGCTGGAGGGACGCCAGTTTTCGGAGTCACTGCGGTTCTTGTGCGTGGGATCTACCTCGAGTTCGGGGAAGTATGGGTGCAAAGCGCCTAGGTGGAAATGGAGAAAAGATAAAGGGGGACCGTTGATGACGTTCGCAGAGACGGCGAAGCTGTCTGGGTATTTTAGTTTGGTAGTGACCATGTGCGGGATGGCGTCGTCGGCGAGCCAGACCTGGTGGATTAGGGTAAGCGATACGATTCAGAAATGGGATGATATCTCAACACTTTTCCCTGTCACACAAGACCCGTACGTAATAAATTTCCGCGATGAAGATGCGGAGTGACACATACAATATCATCATCAATCTTGACATAAACCGTACCCCTTTCCACCCGTCTCCAGAGTTTAGTATAATCCGGCCATCCAACAGGTTTATCCAACGTAATTTTCTTATAGCGGGGGGACCGCGCAATGATCTGGTCGAGATATTTGAGGTCTTCTGCGTCATTCGTATTGGCATACCAAAGTACTTCGTCCAGCCATCCGCCATTCTCTATCAGATTCCTCTAATCGAATAGTCAGCCATATTTATAATCTGCTTACCTTTTTTGTTTAAAAAGGGGAGTGGGAACCAGGTGCATTCTCCAGTGTGCCATAACCTAAGAGCGAGTAATAAAAAACCAACCTCGATATAACAATTCATCGACTCGACCCGATCCCGCCTCCCGAAAAACACCATGCCTGTAATATTAACATTTGTAGGTTTAACAAGCCCCTCTGCCTGATGTTGTTTCTGCTGCGCCTGACGATTGCTATCATTGTGCTCTTTTTGTAGGGCCGTCGTAGCAGTGGTTGATCTCCAAGGCCGCTGACCCAGCGAGTAAGATAACTTGACCAAGCATAGTAGACCGGCTATGGCGACAAAGATGAGAACAGCAGGCCTACGTATTAACTGTGATGAGAGCATGGAGGTGGAAGTTTGCACTGCGGCCCACCATGCGCTGAGGCAGCGGGTTGGCCTAAAAAGGGGGGGGAAGGCAAGAGAGGAGTGGGGATTGTGGAGAAGATCTTGTTAGTTTATGCTAACGCTAAGATAAAATCGCAGTGTGCAAGTAAAAGCAGGTACTCCGTATAAAATAAAGAAAGAAAGAAAGAGAGAGCGAAATATTGAAAGAAGAAAAAGATGGGAGTGGTCGATCTGTCGATCTATCGTCGAGCAGAGCGGGAAACCCGCTCTCAGGTGGTTACAGAAAGGGCGGGATCAAGCAGAGGAGCGTAGCAGTGTGCGGGTAAGAAAGCAACATGACCTCTGAAGCAAAAGAAGGCTGGGAGGGCCCAAATAGTTTTTAGTTCAAGTCGTCGTATTCTCTTTCCTTTGAGGCCTGTTAAGTTTAATTACCACGCCAGAAGTTTAGTTCAAGTTAACCTTCTAACTAAATAAGAGTTTGGGCATTTTTTTGAGCCTCAACATCCCACGGCTTGGTAAGTATTAAGTGGTGGCGTTCTGGCCCTTGAAGGAAAAGGCGTCGACCACACACACAGAAGGGAGCGCTGTTTTTTGGTGTTTTTTATCATTCTTCTGACAGGTCGAGCATGGCTCGGCCAGTGGTCATTGGCTATGGGTGCGACGAGCCTGGATGATCGCAAGCCACCATCGAATCATCGATTCACCAGATGAGCCATCGCTTGAATGAGCCATTATTGGAACCAGTCGAAGCACCCGGATTGCAGCGGAATCTGAAGCCCGAACTCCGGAGAAGACAGGAGGCAACGCCCGCTCGAAGTAGAGGAACATCGGGGTGGGTAAAACCTTCAGTCGGTAGTTGGTCGAACTTAAGCGGAAAAAGACCCAATTCCACGTTCTCGGCACATTGGCGTATGCCACAGTATAATACTCCACGGCCGAACTCTAGAATATAAACGAAGCTTGAAAAAGGGCCTGCTTGGCAAGACAGAACAAGTTTAATAATAACTTAACTGGGCATAGTTTAGGCAGCTGTCTCAGTTCGTTTTATCAACTCCAGGAAGAAATAGAAATAGTAATAACAATAATAATAATAATAATAATAATAATAATAATAATAAACGAAAAGAGCCAGTCGCATCGCGGGGAGACGTGGACAGAGACATCTGAAACTTGAAACTCGGGGCCTGAGCGCTGTTGAAGGATAACGACGTAACGTCCGCTTGCAGATGTTGTTAACAGTTTTCTAAAGTTCTGGGCGGTGGCAGTAAGTTTGAACTACTTTTAAAAAGTTGAAAGGAAACGCGCATATCTTTAAATACCAAAGGGGTTCTGCGTGTCTCCACTCTAAACACACTGCGGTTGAGCCGATTTGGGCAGATGGGACGGTAATTAACGCGTTTGGAAAAAAAAGAATTCGGACGAAGATTGGCAGTAATTGAATATAAATACTCCCGTAAAACTGAATTGCCGAGTGCATTAAAAAACTAAAGACACTAACTACTAGTAAGTAGTCCGTAGTCCGTAGTTAGCTGATAGTTGTCAGAAGCCAATTTTTAATAAAGAAACGAAAATAATAAAAAACAAGGCGTCCACTTACGAGGTTTTCTCTGGGGTCGAAGGTTTTGAAACTGCGTTTAAGAATAAGATTGTATTTATTTCAACCTCAGTAGCGCTGTTCTGTGAGTAGTTTAGCTTGCATAGGTAGCACAAGCACAGGACTAGCTATAATAAGCTATCTACGCACTGTCCCGGCGCGGTTGGTCCCTATAACCAGCCAGTTGGTCGGCTTGTCTGTTTTGTCGGACAGCTAGCGTCAGCCCTCGTTGCCACAACGTGCGTCGTGGTGACGAGGCCATTCGGTCAGACCTAGCTGACTCCCTCAGTAGTCAACCGCCCAGGTAAGTTAACTACTAGTACCTGGGGAGGGAGTCGGTGGAGTTAATATGGTGGAACTGGCACTGTGACACCGTAACATTGTGACAATCATTTGCAACGGCGCGAAAAGCTTGAACAAAGAGAGTGGTTGCCTGTCTCTCCAGGCTATTTTAATATTTATATCCAGTGGATATATATATATATATATACACAATGGAAAGAGAGAGAGAATAGATTTTATTGTATAATGCGGTTTCCAGGTATGTCAATGGTGGGGATTTGCTATCCCCGATGTTTCATCTTGCAGTCAGCCGAGCTGAGTCGGTGAGATGGGATGAAGGATGGGATGAGGATGGGATAAGGATGGGATAGGAGGACATGGGATGGCATGAGTGGTGAGTTGAATGTTCTTTATGTTCTTTTTGTTCTTTTTTTTTCTTGATGCTGTTGATGTTGTTTTTATTTTGTGGGAAGATGAGCTGATATTAACTTAACTAATCCTCCTTGTTAGATCGTCAGAGTCTTTTAAACCTTTTTAAGCTTTTTTAAGCTTTTTTAAACTATTGAGCAGAACATTTTTAGACAGACAGATGTTTTCTTTAAAAATATTCATTTCTTTTCAAAAATCAGCATACAAAAATCCTGTTCACTCTAAAAGCAATTGTGGTATCTCTAGCAGAAACAGGTATGTAATGTACTGTACATGTACAAGTGTATATATACACACATCGAACAGTGAAATCTAAAAGAAGAGGAAATGGAACGAAGAAAGAAGAAAGAAAAAAGAAATATATGTGTGCAATGCAATGCAAAATGAAATACAATGCACGACTGACTGACTGAAGGTGAATCAGCGTCGACTTCCACCTGCCAGCCTGCAAAGGAGAAACCGAGTAGCCCGGTAAATCCGTATTCCAGAGAAGAGAAGAGAAGAGAAGAAAAAGACAACAGGTCACTTCCATGAAATGAAACCTCTCTTCAGCCAGAGCCAGAAAATATGCAATGAATGTACGCATTGCCGCTCGTTCATTCCTCGTTTAATCCCGCTTCTCTGCTTCAACAGCCACTGCATCATTCCCATCCCCATGCGCATTCGCATTCGAGCCATCATTGCTATTGCTTCTCGAACTCTTAACCTCACTAGGCGCGGTCACCTCATCCGCAGCGCCGAAACCATACTGCTCGTTCATCTGCTTAACCTCCTCCGCGGAGAGATACGGCAGCTGCTTGGCAGCATCAACATAGCTGATATTCTCCGTGAACCCCTTTGCGAAGATGATGTCGATTTCCTCCAGGCTGCGACGGGCCGTCTCTGGGTAGAAGAAGTAGATGACGGGGAAGAAGCAGGCGTTGACGCAGGCGAAGAAAAGATATGTGCCCCAGCCAATCCCGTCAAGCATGACGGGGACAACCATGACGATGACGAAGTTGAAGAGCCAGTTGGAGCAGGTGGAGAGCGCGTTGGCCTTGGCGCGGGTTTTGATGGGCGAGATCTCGGCTGGGTAGAGCCATGGCAATGGCAGCCAGGAGGAGCCGAAACTGGCAATGTAGGTGAAGAGGCCAACGGCGGCGCCGACGGCAGCCTTCTGTGTGCCCGGGATGAGACATGCGAAGGTGATCACCATTGAGAGGCACTGACCGGCTGTTCCGATCAGGAAGAGCTTGCGGCGGCCTACACGTTCAATCAGGAACCAAGATGAGGTTGCGAAGATGGCGTAGACGATCATGTTGACGCCGCCGAGAAGCATGGCCATGAAGTCATCACCGGGGATGATGGAGGTCTTGAACAGGATTGGGAAGTAGTAGATGACGGCGTTGCAGCCGCCGACCTGCTGCATGAATTGGGCCGAGACACCAAGAAGCATGCGGCGGAAATGCTGTGTTTTGCCGCCCGTGAAAACAGCTGACATGGGGGTAGAGGAGCCAAGCTCACCAGAACTATATTAAAGAAATATACAGGTCAGTTATTTCCCCTCCTTTTTTTTTTTTTTTTTTTTTTTTGATATGAAAGAATGCGAGGGGGGGGGTTTGCTATGATGCATGACGTACGCTCTGATTGAGTCCAGGACGATGTTCTTCTGAAGCTGAACATCCGGATGCCCAATCTCTTTTCCTTGCAGACCAGCAATAACAGTTTCACCCTCATCGTACCGCTCTCGCAAGAAAAGCCATCTCGGGGAGTCCGGCATGTAATACATGCCAACAATGATGAAAACGCCAAAGACAATTTGGAATGCAATTGGAAATCTCCATGTCAAATCGGGTGGTCCGTATGCAGCTCCAAAATCAATCCAGTATGCAATCAATGTTCCAAAAGCAATCACGCCACCTGCAATACAGATCAGGAGGCCTCGGTTGGACGTTCGGGAACACTCTGCCTGATATGTCGGAATCGTGGATGTGTTGATGCCGTTACCAATGCCTGTAATGATTCGCCCAACGATAAATTGCGCATAAGCCCCGTGGCCTGGAACGGCAGCGACCTGGATAATAACACCGACAATCATAATCGATGCACCGATCATAATGGCCCTGCGGCGTCCTAGGATGTCTCCCAACCAAATGATAGCCATTGCACCAGCCAGACAGCCTATTACCCCCACCGCATGTCCGTTAGAAACCTCTCCAGAAGGGGGGTCTAGATATATTTCAGATGAAAAACGCACCAACTTCATAGATGGCAGTCACGAAGCCTTGCTGAGTCGCATTATTCCGAGTTTGGGGGAAAGCGTCATTAAATGGTTTCGCACTGATAATGCCCGACATGATACCCTCTGTTGGAAAGGAAAAATTGTCAATTTTCTGTCCGAAACAGCTAGTACTGCCATAGCAAAGGAAAAAAAAGAGAAAAGAACCAACTTACGATCATATCCGAAAAGCAAGAAACCCGTCGTTGCTACTGTCGAAATGGCAAGCGACAGTTTGTGACCTGTCAGGCCAGCGAATCTGGGGGCGCCTGGGTCGTTCATATTTTTATTCTTTTTTTGGTTTTGCGGGAGGTGAGGTCAAGGAAGATATAACCTGGTCTTCTAATTGTTGATATATAGAGCGGAACCGTGGATGGAGGTATCTTAAAAAGGGGGCAGACCCAGAGATGCGGGATCTCGGGGATGCGGAGAAAAATCTCGATTCTCAGAACCAAGATGTCCAGAACAAACAAGACCAAGCACAGCTCAGCTAATCGGGGGATTATCTCATGTGCTGTCGGAACCACAGGGTAAGGACCGAATAAAATGGAGATTTTGAATTGATGTAAGTGGCACCGCCTACAACGACAACGACAACGACAACGACAACGAAAAACAAATCATGGATTTTTTTTAAATATAGGAATGCAGGAGGGCCAAAAAAAAAAAGAAACCCTGGGGATGAGCTCCAGCTTTTAAATACACATCCGTCACTGATAATAATCATTCCTATGATGCGGGCAATTCCATGATGGCTACAACGCCGGTGTGCAGCAGGGCGGATGTTTCGTCACAGCTGATGGGGCGGAATGGGGGGCTGTAGGCTTGGGGTTAAGAATTTGTTCCCACCCCGCCCCACTGCCATGAACCCGTTACCTTGTGCGAGGATATTGCGCATAATGTGGGCATGGGCAAAAAAGGGACCAGAATTTCTGGGCAATGGTGGGGTTGCTGGATAGATTGCAGGCGCATATTTTTCTCGGCTGCAGGTAGTAGAGTAGTAGTTAGTTAAACTGTTCGGGGGTTGGCATATAAAACCCATCATTGATGGCTAGTGAGAGCAAGAAAGTTGCCCCCTCTCAGACCTTTGACCAACGGATATCAGAGGCAAAGGTCAGAATTTGCTGTGGTTGCGAAGGGAGCCGAGTATCAATAACAGTAGTAATGTAGTTGGCAGCCCTGGATATCAATCAAATCGTCTCCGGGAATTATTCGCGGAGGAGTCCCCCTCTAGATCCCACATTTCGATCCCGCATTTACTGGGCGCAGCCCCGTGGGCTCTGATATCAAGCGGATCTGCGGATTATAATCATACATGCATGTATGTCTGTACGACTAACTGACTGGCAGCAGCAGTAATGTCTGCATGTAGGAGGGCATCATCGCCAAAAGTCTAAAATTCTAAAATTCTATTTTTTTTTAATTTAGGTATGTGGCGACTAGCAAGACCCAGTATTTGTATTTGCAAACAAGTGGGCCGACTTTTGGCCTGTGAACCTTCGAGGAACTGCTAGGGAACAGAAGAATAGGGGGGGGGGAATTGTTATGGAGCTTATATATCGGTGTTGTTCCAGTGTAATAACCGCCGTTAGTTAATATGTCTCATAGGTTCATAACACATAATAAGGGAGTATGCGATGCCCCTTTAACTATCCCTTA